>SKCR01045389.1:0-46504 GCA_019454045.1 Zanthoxylum bungeanum
CTACACTACCAAATCACAACCCTTAGGAATTTAAAGTGTTATAGAAGGGACCTTGTCAAAATTTAAGACCACAAAGTTGGTTTGAAAGTCTACATAAAAACTTTTGAAGGCTATAGTGTTAGGTAAACGTCCATAACAAAGATTTAGATTGTAATTGGAATTGAAATGATGTCATACTTATTATCATTCATGAATTTTCTTTCCCAAATTAAGCAGTTGTCTTAAGAGTTTATTTTTTTTTATTTTTTTTTATTTTTTATTAATGATTATCTCTTATTTTATAATTTTTATTTCAATCATTTACATCAATCAAATAAAATATCAGAAAATTAAATTTACAACTAACATTACTTCTGGTAGTTTAGGGTGCCTTATCACCCACAAGTAGATTTAGGATCCCTTATAATATCCTACACAAACTCATTCACTACTGACAGATTACCGACGTTTAGTAAAAAAACTATCACAAAAATATAATGATAAAAATTAATCGATAATTTAGTAATGAAAGAAATTTGTCACTAACTTAGACGTCAGAATTGGCCCTACGATTTAGCGATGGAAAATCTATCACTAAAAAGGCGTCATAAATTGGCATCACGATTTAACGGTGAAATACCGAAAGAAAAATCCGTTACTAAATTTAGCGATGGTGGAAAATTCCGTAGGTATTTTATTTTTATTATTTATTATTAGTAGTAGTATTTCTTGTTATTATTATTTTATCAAGCCTTGGTGGTTCACAAGCACTACTTTGTTTTGAGGTCTTAGGTTCAAGAACCACCAAATACACTATTATTATTTTTTAAAATTTCACCTATAGAACTTTTGTCTGGAATTTCCATCGCTAATTATCGACGGATATAAATATTAGTCGATAAATATTTACTAACTGGTTAATTATCGACAAATTTATTTTCATTATAATTCCATTGGTAAATCATATTATCAATAGAATTTGTGATATTACCGATGAAAATTTACATCTATAATATGTGTTTATTATAGTGGTTACACTATAGTGGTTTCGCACCCAAATTGTGGCACAGTTATATCTAACTAGTCCGGAGTCTGCGCAATGCGTAAGTTCAATATGTAATTTTCATACATAAAACTAATATTTTGAGAGAATAAAAATAATTTCTATAAATAGATTATGAACAAAGTTGTAATATCCCGAATTTTTCGAAACAATTGTGGAAGATTGTCGAATCTCAGTTTAGGTCTCGAAATGAAACGATGTTAGGAAATAAGAGTTGAAGTGCTGAATAATAGGTCAGAATATCTTTTAGTACAATCTCGTTACATTGGGAATCGTGAAGTTCAAAAGAACTGGTTACATGATTTTTTATTTACGGAAAATTTTTATTATTTTGGCTATAAAAAGAGCAAACGAACTCAAATTTAGCTGATTTTTGATCTGTTGGAAAGATCTTTCGAAGACGAACAACTTTTGTGTTGAAACCTTTTCAAAATTTGCACCAACATAGCCTAAAAAATGTGAAATTTCGAAGTTCAATGATAGGGGTCAAACTGCTGTAATTTCGTGGGGTCATTTTATAATTTTTAGAAAATTTCTTTTATAAACCCCAAGTTTCCAGAAATTTCAAACAAAATCAAAGTTCAACACTTCACCCATTCTAACCCTTGAATCTGTGGCTTCAACCCCTTTATATAGGCTTCTAAATTTACTATTCCACCAACCTATGACATCAGCTCATGTCACTCTATCATCATTGTCCTATGCTCCTTTTCCCTCACCATTCAGCAAACAGTCGTACTGAAACCTGACTTAACTACTCCATGTCAGCAGAAACTCATCACTTCAATCTTTTATCCACCGATGTACACTTTGTTGACCTGACAACCCGTAGTTCAACCATTCCGGTATTGTTTTGTCGGGTCGAATCTCTTCCCAAGAAGAGTCGTTGACTTACTCCCATCACATCGGCCTTCTAAAAGCTCAAACTTCCAAGTATGACATATGTCATATGTTATCAAGTACAAAATATCCAATGGTCTCAACTGCGTTCCTCGGGTCGGCATACCGAGATGAATGATGTTTGGTCATACTTCCTCCAACTTCCTCAACCGGGTCGGGTAGGTAGTATAGACCACATCGGGTCGATTTTTGCAAACATTCAAATGCTACCAAAATTGGCACTTCCTCTTTAGGTCGGGTCGGGGTCCCTACTTACTTCATCATCAATAGGTTTTGCCATTGGGAGAACTCCTCAGTATAGTGGGGTCGGGCCCTCTGTATGACTTCAACCTCTGTAGGTTCTTGGACCCTCATTATTCTCTTTTGGCCAAGTACATGTCCCATTTTACCCCTTCTCATTATTTAAACTTTTTCGGAGTGAAAAACCACCATCAACAAGTTGCATGCGTGAGAAGCTAGTGAAGAGAATGAATTGCACGAAGTTATAAATGTGGCAGTCTTTGAATATAGTTTATGTACGTGGATTAAGGATTAATTCAACTGATACAAGGACTGTTTAGATTAGATGATTAGTAGAATTAGGTTTTTTTACTCATCTCTTAGTTTAGCTCTTTGATTAAGTTTCAATAATTAAGTTAATGGGATAAGTTTGTTATCCCAAAATATATATGTTTGGTTTAGAGTCACCCTTAATTAGGATTATTCCTTATTTTGTAAATGCTATATAAACTATTTATGTTAATGAAATAAGGCATGAAGAGATCATTGAAATTACAACTTAAGTTGTTTCACGAAGACTCATGACACATCGAATCACTCTAGTAGGAAGTTAGGATCTCTCGAAATATCCTACACAACCCCATTACACGCCATGAAATTGGGCACATAACTCATATCTGTTGGGTAATAGAGGAGGTGGTATATCATGTGCTGGGTGTATATACCATCTCTCTCACCGCAGGCGGGCCCCACATAATTGTGGGGCCCGCCTGCGGTGAGAGATGGTATATACACCCGGCACATAATATAATTTTTGTTAATAGAGAGCTTGATTAATTGAATGCATGAAGATGTATATAGAAATGACATTCTGGGTTATATGAGTTATGTGATTTACTGGAGTTTTAATGCTGAAACAATAACTGATGGATACCGTCACGACCCCCTCCCTAGGGCGGGCCCAACCCTAGTAAGAGGTCCGTGATTAGGGATGGCAGTAGGTAGGGTATGGTGCGGGTTTGCCATTACCAAACTCGCACCCGCATATGTAAATAAATTACCAAACCCGCACCATACCCGTTGCGAGTTTTAATTTTCATTACCAAACCTGCACCGCATATAAAAATAAATTACCAAACCCGCATTGGTACCCAACGGATTTTTTGCGGGTTTTTAAAATATTGAATTACTTTGTGTTCTTAATAATATAATTTTTTTAATTAAATAATTTATTTTTTATTATAAATTGTAATTTTCACATTTGTTTTTTATTTGACATATACAACATGCAATGTGTGTATATACAATACATAGATAACATAATATATGAAAGACTCGGTACCATATATTTATTTTTTCATATAAACATAATTAAAATGAGTTTTTCCCTTCATAATTATAATGATCTAAGTTAGCCAACTCAATCGAAAATAAGTTAAAAAGTAATCACCAATCTTTGGTCATATTTTTTATGCTAATTGTAATGAAAGTGATGCTTACGAAGCTCAAGTGGTGTAAGTGTAATGAAGAAGCAGGAAAGCTATTGAAGTTTTAGCAAACACTTGCTTATTTTGCTCATCTCCCGTTTCTGATCATATGAACTTAATCCAAATTTTTGTATTATAATTTTAATAACAAGTGTGATTAAAAAAAACAATAATAGTCATGCAAAAAATCTTCAGATGGGCAGGTTATGGGCTGTGGCTGAGTGGGAGTGTGGAACTGTGGATTAATGTTTTAGGTTTAAGTTTTGTTAGTTGTTTTTATATGAAAGTTATTTTATATTATCCTACAAATATTAATTAATAAAAAATAATATTGCGGGTATGTGGATACCCGCAGTGGATACCCGCATTTTTTTCTTAATTACCAAACCCGCACCGCACCCGCAGCGGGTTCTATTTAAAATTACCAAACTCGCACCGCACCCACTAATATATTTACCAAATCCTACCCATTGCGGGCGGGTTTTTGCGGGTTTGCGGGTTTATGGGTAAAATTACCATCCCTATCTGTGATCAACTTCAGCTCGAGCACTCTATATGCCAAATCAACCAATTTAAAACACACAATTAATACATCACAAATTACAAACTCAATAAGTATACACAACCTTTATGGTTTACAACACAAGACTTAAAATACAAATGACGACTCGAATGTCTGGACCAACCCGAAAATACAACTGTGGCACGTGGATCCCAATCTGGTACTGCTCTTGTTATTCTCGCGAATTACCTGAAATGTTTGGGGGAAGAGGGGAATGAGCTTAAAAAGCTCAGCAAGTAAACACTCATTCTCTAAACATGACCTCACCAACAAAATAGGAATATATATATAAATATGTATATATATATATAAAATATAAGAAATATCAGTTAAAATATATAACAGCTATCTCAGGCAGAACATACTCACAACAACACAACACATCTCATCTCATATCATCCATCAACTCATCTCAAAATCACATAGTACTCAATATTTCAATTATATCTCAAATTAGTATTCACCATTGTGTTCTCATGCTATCGATTACTCAATCAATTTCCAACAAACATATATAAATATATATGTATATATATTATAATACAATATATGAAAATAACATATATTATAATATCATCACAACAATCATCCCACAACAATACAAACATCCATCAAACATGGTTGCTAATCCGGGCTAAGTATAATAGTGGATTGAAACCAATGAGAGAGTACCTCATCACAACTCTCATGGCTTCCCACCATATCAAACCAGTGGAAGTGTACCTCATCACAACTTCCAAGGTTTACCATCAAATCAAAAACCAATGGGAGAGTATCTCATCACAACTCCCAAGGTTTTCCATAATCTCATACCACCTGATGTATCATCACATCTCATCTCCGACCACTATCATACAAAACCCGGCTGCATAACACAACAACACACATCATCAAATACAATCACATCTCACATCCAATCCAATCAATCTCATCTCAACAATCATGATTTCATATTTATCATGCTTTCAATATCTCAATATTATATCTCAACAAAATATATTTAATATAAATATATATATATATATATATATATATATATATATATAATTATAATATACCATTATATTTATATATACCGACTCTCACAACAACCATCAATCATCAAACAATATGTTAAGAGAATCACCACATAGTGTACTTACCTCTATCCATGCAAAAGTTCTGAATAAATCTATATCCTCGCCAAGAATCTGAAAATGTAAAATTACGATCAGGTCCCTCAATTTATCCAAAATTACGATTTTACCCCTAAACTTTCTAAATTTCCGTTTTAGCCCCTAAACTTTTCCGATATGCCAAAATAGTCCTAAAATTCTTAAATATTACTATTTAATCCCTAATTAACAGAATTTACAATTTTACCCTCTTTATTATGCAAATTTACAATTATGTCCAAAACTTTCCAATTCTATCATTTACACCCCAAAATGATAATAATCACATACCGAGCTCCACCGATCTCCAAACCGCTCAAAGAAAGATCCACTGGTCAACAAACATCTCAAGGATCACAGCGATGGCTTCGGAACTTGCTGATACGCTTAACGAGTCAAGCGGGCCCCACAACGAAAATCGGACCCCACTACCAAAAATTGGGCCCCACAACCAGATAATATCAACGGTGAATATATATATACCAAAACGCTCGTATAATCGAGAGCAACAATCTGATACGTTCGGATCGCCGATCCAACGATCGGATCTCGACTTCCAGTACAAATCTCAAATTACCGGTAATTACAAAACGGAAAACAACCCAAACGATGTCGGACCGGGAAGTGACCACCGGCGTTGGAAAGATCTCGGCCTGAAACGTCTTCACTCGCCGGAGGTGACCGTCAAAGGTGACCGGAGACGGCCGAAAATTGCAGAAGAACTGGCGGCGAGTCGCTCCCTTCCAACGGCGCGTGGAGGCGCGTACGAAGGACTTTGGACTCGATCTCGGTGGTGCTGGAAAGCTGACGGCGGCAGCTTTCTGGAGGTCCGGCGCGTGGCTGAAGATGACCGGCGGCGGCGGTTGTAAGATTTGGCAGTGAGAGAGAATTTGAGAGAAAGAGAAAAATAATTGAGAGAAAGAGAGCTGTCACGTTTTGCCATAAAAAAATAAACTCCTTTCTTATAAATCTTTTTTTTTTTTTTTTTTTGAAAAGACTTGCACACATTTTATTTTATAATAAGTTATCACAGATACATATAATTAAACAGAACTATATATATATATATACATCATTAAACCTTTCTCCCTCTCTTTATTACACAGAACAAGAAGCTACAACAAACGACGTGCCATTATCTCCTGAAGCTCCATTTCAGCACGGAAGCTCTGAATGAACTCCTCCGCTCGCTGGTCAATCCCATTCATTTGAGGCGACGCCAATGCCAACGATTCCCACATATCATCTGCTGCCCTACCATTAATAATGTTATTGCTTGTCCCTGCAGGCGGTGCCCTATCCTCCTCCTCCTCCTCCTCCTGATACAACAGCTTCACTTTCTTTGCATTCACTGGACACTGAGCTAGAAGCTCAGCAGCAGCTACAGGCTCTTTGAAGAGCTTATCGTACACTGCTCCTGCTTTCTTCTGATTAAAACGATTTGCTTTTTTGGTCTTCTTGATAGCCTTGGACTTGTGGAGCTTATGTAGTCTGCTCTGTAATTTAGAAGTGAAGCTCTTCCATGCTTTCTTGTCCGGTGGTAGCCTCAGATTCAAGCAAGACATGGATCGATAATTTTTTTTTGCCTCTGCATGGAGAGTGATAAAAATGGTTCTATTTAACAATAGAGGTTAGATTCTTTCTACTTTCTTGTATGTAAATTTTTGTTTTTTTATTATTATTATTTGATTCGTATTCGTTTGGTCCAATTTTTGAACTGGCTTAGTTCCTACGCAGAGTTTTTTGCCACATAGCTTGACGATTGAATGTCTTGGACTCACTAGCTTGCTTCTTACGCTATTTTTTCGTCACAAACAAGGAATAAGTTTTTATATTAGACTTATCCTTTAAGGAAAATGACAATTAGACCCTCATAGTTTGACGAAATAATCACAAAAACTCCTTTATTTTTTTTAAAATATTTACAAGAGACTCATTTTAAGAAACACAAAACGAATAAATATTTTTTTTAACAAATATTGGGGATCTATATTATATATATGTCCCAACAAGGGATCAATATGACTATGTCTTTTTCCCTATTGTTTATATCCCACTTACAGATATAAATAATTCTCATGTGAGAGACAACCTTATCAATTTATTTTATAAAATTTTCTAAATTTCTTTCATTTAAGCTCTATGTCATGAGAAATTCGACTAGTTCTATGTTGGTTGATGAAATCTAACACCCTCTCATATTTTAATTAAGTATTGGCTTTGTAAAAATTTAATTTTTCATGCAACCGCACAAATTTTTCATGTGAATTTACGACAATACCTAATAAAATAATATTACATGATATTATACATGTGAAATGCTATCATGCACTCGAGAAAATTTATGTAAAAATATTACAACTTACACACCACGCAGAGTTAGAATATCCCAGGGGGAATTTGATTTGGTTTTTGGACTCTCTTTTTTATTTATTTATTTTTTAATCTTAGGCTAAGCGTTATCCATAAGATACCATGTACGTGTGGATACTAAATTGATGATGGATGCCTTTTCTCACTTCTCTTTTTGTAGAATTTCTAGTTTTGCAAGTAATACGCATGGGTAAAAATTTAAAAATTTAGACAAAATTTTTGTTGGAGTTGGTACTCGGCGTGCTGATTTCTCATGTATTTCTTTGTAAATACGTGTATGGATGATATTTTGTTATGAATAAAATTTACAGTTTCATCAATATATTATCTTAAAAATGGTAAAGACGTGTTTGACCTAGGAATGATTAAGTTATAACGTAATTGCAAAATCATTGCAATTGACATTGAGAAATATTATAACAGTATTATTCTTAAATTGTTCCTGATCAAGGTTTGCATTATTGGTCCAAAAGTAAACTCGGGAGACTGGTACATGTCGTATATCAGAATATTAGATTCCGGTGGTTTATTTCAATGAGCCACGAGTCTAGGGAGGCTCGTATAGACATGTAGGTGTTCATAGCGGATGAGCACTGAATGACTCACGGAAGATTCCTAATAGATGGTACGTTTGCGTCAATAGGAATCTTCTCGAGTTGAGTAGCATAATGGTCATTTGACTTGAGATACCATGGTGGATATATGAGTTATCCTCCACACTTTGACGACAGTCACGTCTTTGACTTTTTTAGGTTAGACATCCGCCTGTTCGTTGGGTGTGGACTAAAACTCATGATATTCGGTGATGTGTCCAGAGAGGATCCATCAGTACTCTGCGTACTGGATTTAGGTATCCACTTCATGAGATTGCGATTTATCAAATCCATGGCCATGGTACACTCGGAAATGAGTTCCGAGTGTTTTGAGAAATCACGAATATGAGATTTGACGATTATATTTATGTCTATAGTATTTATCCGAATGCCTATGATCGAAACATTATACGTATGCGAAAATCTCAACTTGTATGGTTCAGCGAGAATATCTGTGATCATCATAATTTTTGAGTGGGTAAATTATGGACACGAGATTTGATTCCGTGACTGACATACCTGAACTTAGAGAGTCTCACATAATCAAAAATACTCGTAGAGCGCTAGTGTTAGGGTTGGTTCTCTGAGTGCTAATTTCTTATGTATTTCCCTGTAAATTCTCGTGTAAATATTTTATTAATGAATAAAATAAACAGTTTCTATAATATAAATTATTTTATTATATGGTAAAGATGTAAATGACTATAGAGTGATTGGTTATGATACAGTTGCAAAAGTGTCGCAACTGACATTGAGCAGTATTATAACAATATCATTCTTTAATTGTTTCTGTTCAAGGTTTACAATTACTTGGTCAGTAAGTAAACCCGCTGAGACTGGTACGTGTCGTATATTGGAATGTTGGATTCTAATGGTTTCTCAATGAACCATGAGTCTCAGGAGACTCGTATAGACACGTAGGTGTTTATATCGGATAAATACTAAACGACTCACCAAATATTCTTAATCGATGGTACACTAACATCAATAAGAATCTTCTCAGGTTGAGTGAGCATAGTGATCCTCCGACTTGAGGTACCACTGTGGATGTATGAGGCATCCTCCGCACTTTGATGGCAGTCACGTCACCGATCTATTTAGATCAGACCTCCGCTTGTTCGTTGGGTGTGGAATGATCCTCAAGATATCATGTGCGTTGTATCGGCCAAATTTGGACCAAGGGCATTTTTAACTTTTCGCTTCAGGCCCTATATTAGTAATAGCCCAATCCCTCCAAATAGTACCTAGAATAGACTTGGGCCAAGGACCCAATTACCTTATCAGGCCCACACACAAATAGAGGCCTACCAAGCAAACCCTTGACTTATCAGTTACCCAAACTAAAATGTTTAAATCAAGGTTAGTAACTCCCTCCCTCACGTAGTTAGCCGTTTTAGACACCCAACTGACGAGCAATTAATGGAGGAAATAAAGCTGACCTTGAAGAAGTCTATAAAAGGAAGAGATGATTCACTGTTCACAGAGAGGTCTTGGCTCTCATACTTGAGCTCTCTAAGCTTCTTACTCTCTAAACACCAGCCACCGCGCTCACGGCAGTCAACAAAAGTCAAGGTAACATCAAGCCTTGCTCTTCCATTATTTACAGCTCGTCTTCATCACTGACTTGAGCGTCGGAGTGCCTATAGCACCCACCACACCGGTGGGCAGTGCTCTCCGCTCATTCTACCTTTGTTTTTCAGGATCGCTAGTGCTGCCATACTATAAATTCTTGATTGTGGACCTCGGGCGAAAATCGGCATCCACATGCGTATCAAGATAGGATCTGTCAGTTATGTATATCAATATCAATCCTATTGGTGATCAAGCAACAAGATGAATTAAGAACGCGATTCAATAAATAAACCAAAACATCACACAAAATATAAGAAAATCAGTTTATAAGTTCATAAATATTAGGTTTCATCACAATCCCAGATTAAAGATTTAGTTCCTACACTTGCTTAAAAGCTCGAAATAGATATTCAATGATAAATAAAACATTAAAGAGGTAAAAAGAAGAAGAAACTCTGTCGAGATCGCCAGTCTTTCGCTCCCTACTGTTGAGATTCTGTGTTTAACTCATTTGATGTGCTTTTGCTTTCTCTCAAAAATTCCTTTGTAGGCTGTAAAATTAGTTTTTGAGACTCTTCCATTCGTTTTGGGACGAGTTGTGGCTTATATAAGAGGTCTGGGGGATGTTTCCTGCTTAAAAATCGAGTCATGGACGAACTCGATCCGCAACCCACGTCGCGACGCCCAAGTTCTTCATCGACGTGTCGTGACAAGCCATGTGGGCATGGCGATGCGTCACTAGCAACCCCTCTCTGGACAGGTTTTGAACTAGCGCGCATCTCGATGAGCGATCCAAATTCTGGACTCGGGTTTTGACTCCGAATTTGCCCCTATTTGCTCCGCAGTTGACCGCTTTCGTCCTTTGTTGATTATGTTGAGTCTCGATATTATTTTTACCTCAGCAATGATGGCAAGGTGACATGTGATGACGTCCGAGGCGGTGAAATAATGAATTTGGAAGCCTATATATAAAGGGGGTTGAAGTCTCAAATTCAAAGGTTAGAATTTTTTTTCCATATCACAATTTGTAAAAAGTCAAGAACTTAATGACCAGTGATAGAGAGAAAACTGGTCAATCATCCGACCTCTTTAGAGAATTTTACCGGGCTTGTTCAGATTCGAGGTATTTATCATTGTATTTGTTAGTTCCCCTCATTTGTAACTCGGGTCGGTCTTGACCCCGATCAGTAATAAAATCCCCCATTTTTCCAGTGGACATACGTAGGAGTCACTCTCCGTCAAATCATGTAAACTCTGTGATTTATCTATCTGCTTATTAAGTTTTCTTTTTATATTGAAGCTAGTAACTCTTGTTTAATTTCTTGTTATTTCTTTTATCTAATGTTTTAAATTGATGAGAAATTTGCCACTTCTCAATTATTGGTTGTTCATAAATATATGATTATTATATTAAGCGATACTGAAAATTGGAAGATTTTTTTTATTTTTTAAATAAAAGATCCTTTTAATACGATTGATTGATTGGAAATTTTTTTTGGCTTTTAAAAATTTTGTAGTGGTTGTGTGTGGGTGAGATTTAACTAATATATTTTTATCAAATTAACCAATATCCAAGTTATAAAATGTTATGTCGTGTAGATTTTCAAACATCTTAGTAAAATTTATTATCAAAAGTTCAAGTTTTAAATGAACAAAGAGATTAAACCCATTTCTTATCTTATCATTTTTTTTGAAAAAAAAAATTATGAGATGTTATAGGGCCCTGGTAGCTTGCTAGCTTTTGCGCGTACTGTTCCAAGTAATAATAGAATGTAAAAATTAGTATTGAGTGCATAATGAGCAACATGACGTGGCGTAGGGCTCATGATCTCATTTTGAGATATTAGGTTCAAATTCAGGGAGTGCGTTTCTTGTAAGAGTATAAGACGGTCAGGGTTTTACCTGCTCTGCTTAAGCTCATAAAGGATGATTTGACGGTGAGATTATCAACGATTCCAAAAAAATAAAAAAACACGACTTTGAAGTGCAGGATAGTGGGATGATTTTCTTGGATAAAAAAATTATGTTAAATAATAAATTTCGAAATGGAGAAAATTGAGTAGGAAAATGTTTTGTTTACTTTTGTTTTGTTTTGTATTTTTCCAGAGGGTATTTGAATTTGGTAAATGGGCTTAACCTTTTAGCAATGGATTAATAGTTTCATGGGCTACAAATTCATGCCTATTTTGTATCCTCTGTGTACTGTATCTTTATGATTATTATTAATTTTTAACATGTTTCCTGAAAATAAATTGAAACTGATATCAAAATGGGCATAAATAAGTGGAAAGTCCATGACAGGTAAAAGCAACAAGCAATTGGAGGCCAGTGTGCGTAAAAAAGAGAAGAGAGAGGTATCATTTATCCGAATTTGGATTCAGTATTGAACTATATTAAAATTTTCATAATACTAGCACATGTACTTTAATAATAATACATAATAAAAATTTAGATATTTTTAAATTATTATTTAATAACTACCCATCAATATTCATAAAAAAAACTCAAGTCATTACCGAATCCGAGACCAATTCATCAATGCCTCGATATAATAACGTGCTCGGCTTTCATAAAAACGTTAAACCACTTTTGCAGGTTCTGTTTCTTGATTCAAATGTCTTTTCTTTTTTATAACCTTTGGTGACATCATTTTGACTCTTTAATTTTACCACCCACTACTCTGATCACAGAAGAGAACAAGTACTGTTGGTGTTTGTTCTGCACAGAGAGATACAGACCAAAGTATATGTATCTGTTTCTTTACAAGGAAATTCAATTAAAGTCATCATATTACTGGCACCAGACATTGTGGGGAACATGCAAAGTCTCAGACTCAAGACATGTTCATGGATTTTGAGAAACATAAATATCCCATTTGACACACACCAGTTTGGAATAATATTGGACTTTTCAAGGGGGTACTGTTAATTCCAGTTAAAGCAAAGTTCATCAAATCTCCATCTGTAACTTGACAACTTGATCAAATGAAGCATTTAACTTAAATGTACTCACCTGAGAACAAATGTACTTTACCTCCTATGATCTTAGGCCCATCATGTCTTTAGAAACGAGAAGCTAAATAAGTCCCCATGCTTAGTAGAGCCTCATAGGTGATGTAATTCCTATTCTATCTGATCTTATAATTTGGTAGTGAATAGAGATGGCTAGTTGCCGGCCAGCATTTTCCAATCTCGATCACGTCTCGATATGGATTTGGGAAGAACCCATGCCGATTTTTGAATTGGGATGAAAATCTTATCGAATTTCAATTGTTAGGAAAAAAATTAGGATTTGGGATGAAAAATTATCTCAAATCTCAGTCCGATTTTTTGTTTGAGAAGAAAAACATCCCAAATTTCGTACCGAATGAAATAAGATCCTGGATTCTGATCAAAATTCGAAATTTCTTCTATCTGAATTAGATTCAGATTTTTCTCAACACCTTATTGAGTTTTTGGATGCTGTGTCATAATTACTTACCGGAAGATATAATTAAGCATGATGCTAGCTATTGTTGACCTAATTACTTGGTAGTATAAATAATGTGGCCTTTATGGCTGCATCGAAGTATAATTTCCGTCTAGAGACTCACAAGAGAGAACATGGCCATCATATATAATTAATCATGTTCATGTAAACAAAGGATAGTGACTAGTGATTAAGTGATGATACCTCAACAACTTTATGATCTTTCTTGTTACAGTTAACCTAATTAACAAAGACAGTCCCTCCCACACGTTAATCACAATCACAGCTTTATAGACATGAAAATTCAAGATCAAGCTGATTATCAGTAACAACTTTCATGAAAATTGACAACAAGTGTTAGCTCATTTAATTAACATACCCCTACTCCATATATTATGTCTTGGATTCAACTCCTCATAACATAAGTGGATAAAGAATTCATGTAATTATTAGCGAGGTTGGTTATATTAACAGCTGTCGGGCGTATAGTTCTATATGCTATCGGACCTTAATCTCATTTTCTTCAAACCTAGTAATCAATAATATGATTCACCAAGCGAAAATTAATCTCTATAAATACAATAAGGACGTTTCCATCCTCTTTTTCATTATAATAAAATAATATTTAAAAAAAAAAAAAAAAACTTTCATGAAAATTAACATACACAAATTAACAATAAAAATCAGTAGAAAATAAAGAAATTAATGACCTCGTGTAGCAAGAGATCATATCATTCTAATTAAGCCGCAGCATGAATGTTAATTGAGCTTAAATTTAACAATACATTAATGTTGCAAGAAAAGCTAAATTCAAAAGGCCAAATTTTGATTAACACGCCATATAGAATGTTGATGAAAACTAATTGCACCTAATGATTTCCAAGACGAAGCTCCAAATCTACAGCCTCGTTTGTACCTTTCAACCCCATCTCCAAGTCCAAGCTGATTGCAAATTGGTCCTCTTTCTTTTTCAAAACCTCATGGATCTCACATACTGCAACTCTCATGTTCTTCTTCTTCTTCCTTAAACTCCCGGATGGAGTAAGAGTCAAGGCATTCTCTCGAGGACATTCAAGTAATCTTTTCTTTTCTTCATTTGTAAAAGGCTTAAAAGCTGATGAGGATGGTGAAGGCAAAGAGTTTATTAGACTTGGCTTGTAATAAGCTGCTGGAAACGATAATGACAATGAACTAGACGCAAAACTAGGGTTAGGGTTTGGATATTCAGGAAGAGGTGGAGAAAACGTTCTAAGCCTGGCTCTATCTCTTCTATGAACATTCATATGACCACCAAGAGCTTGAGCTGACCTAAACTCTCTCTTGCAAAAGCTACAGTTATATTTTTTCGGAGGCCATACTATTAACCCACATGCATGTTCAAGAGCTTCAGAGTCTTTCACTTTCTTGTTGCTGCCCATTATCAGATTTGCCCTCTCCATGCTTTGCTTCTTGTTCTTGTTCAGTACTACAGGAGAAAGAGAAAAAATGGTGACCAGGATTAATGCATGCTTCATAGAGAAGATTGATATGAAGCCCTTTTAAGTTAAAGCTAGAATCTGAAAATCTAAACACTCACCTGCAAACATTTCAGCTACTATTTCTGGAATTTGCTTCATGTAATGTAGAACCTAGCTTTAGATTTTGGCAGTGATATATGTTCTTTTATTATGCCCCCAATCTAGTGAAAATGTTACAGACATTCTTTTACATCAATCAATGTTTCATATATTTTTTTCATAAAAAATACAAATGACCTAATAATTTTTGTAAATCACAAAAATGACCCCACACACCAATTTCTTATTTTATTAGCCAAATACACCATTTAGTTCCCAAAATATCTTCATTTTCTTAAAAACTCTAATTTTCAAACTCCCTCAGCTCTCTCACACGTCTGTCTCATCTACTAAATTGGCGGCGACGGCCGCGACATCTAATAGAGTCGTTGACAATCGTAAGATAGGTGGTGTTAGTAGTGCTTGACTCAGCTCGACATAAGTATTTATATGTGTTCAATCGTCTTGTTCTTGAATTGAGTTTTACATGTATTGTTCAAATTCGACGCATTAAGAAAATGTCAGGCTTGAGCTCAACTCGAATTAGATTACTGAACGATTCGACTTCACTCGATTAATTTAAAAAATTCAATTTTTCAATTTTTTTTCACTTAATCAAAATGTAGATAATTTCCCTATAAATTCAAATATTTGTGAACTCTATATATATATATTGTTAAGCATATATATCTTTGAATCAAAGCATGTCACGACCGAAAACCGAGGTCAATGACAATTATGTAATTGTTTCAAATTCAATTTTCAAACAAAATAGTCAAAGTCAAACACGTGCCCCGGGGACTTATAAAATGACAAAATTTATAAAAAGAAATGAAAATATAAGTTTAAAATGAATAATAAAAGTTCCCACAACAAATGTGATCACCCATACGAAATTTTAACGTTAAAAACAAAGGTCCATAAAACGTACACAACATATCATAACTAAATAGACTAATACATAATGATCCATGCAGGACCCAAGAATCCCGACGAAATACCTATCAATAATGAGTTGTGAGGGAACCCACTCTACGCAACTCAGAAACACGCGGCGTCGAAGCTACTCCTCGAGATCTCGATCACCTAAATCTCCTGCTGAAAGTGTTTAAAGAAGGGGTGAGCAAAGCCACACGATCAGTAGAGATTTAATAACTTACCTTCATTAGTTTTTCCCAAAGTCCTGCATGGTTAGTAAGATATACAAATATATATATATACACATATTCCCAACAATGTAGCGGCTATGAAATACATTTATATCAATATAATAAAATATCACTACTGCAATAAGGCATAAAAAGTCGGTTTTTAAACGATGTCTATTAGTTTAGACATCGGTTTCAAAAGTGTTTTCTATTCAAGTGTTGTTAATGCTTTCTTCTTTTTAGATAATTTAATAACTGATGTTATAAATATTTCGAAAGACATTGGTTATTCGTAAAAGCCATGTCTTTCAAATTGTCATAGAACTCAGTATTTTTATTAATTTCTGATGTCTTTATATTTGTGAAATGAAATCGGTTTAAATAAAAAGGTGAGAGTGAAGTGCCATACAGGGCCACGTAACCAGACTCCCAACACTGGAGTTGTAAACAAGCAATGTGCCACGTGGGGCCACATAACAAACATGATCATATACCGCGAAGGACTTATCATGATCAAATGCCACAACGAGGCAACAATAAACAAAACCTACGCAGGTTCGAGACTCTCACCCAGGGATGCATAATCACCTTCCAAATAGCGCCACTCGGGGCCACGTAACAGTTGCCGCAACGGTCCAACTAGGTCTATAGGGTGGGCCAAAATGGGGCTCCACACAAACAAATGCCACAACGGGCTAGATAATAACCAAGATGTACGCCACAACGGGGATCCATATATACCAATTTTTATATTTTTACTGATCCAAGTCTGATACATTTAAATTCATACTACCATGAAGATATTTATATTTATAAAACAAAACAATAACTCATCATGGTCGCGTCATATCCCCCAACACGTCATTTCACAGTTTCATAAATCATGGCTAATGCTTAAAACATATTTCATATTATTTTATAGGAAAATCATAATGATATGAATAGATATAATTAAAACCAAAATTAAGGTATGAAATCCCTGTAAGAGTTTTATGGCGGAAATCCAGTAACGCAGCGGAATAGTGGAAAATCAAAATTTTCCGATTTCAAAATTTTTCTTGGATCAATTAAATAAACTTATTTATTTAATTATCCAATTATCAAATTCTGAAAAATTATACAAGAGATCAAATTTCATGGTAATTATCGAATTGCCCCAAAACTTTGTAAATTGATTATTTTAGCTCAAAAATTATCAAATATAATTTTGGATGATTCTAAATCATTTCTAAAATATTTTTCAACACATCTAATGAATCAAAATAAAATTTCACACAAATCCCCAATTTTTGAGTAATTACCGTGACTACCCCAAAATTTCAATTAATTGCAATTTGGTCCCTTTTGTTCAAAACATGCCAAGATCAAATCCAATCAACCTAAAATTTTACATGCATCATATTCATACCATAATACATCACATATATGAAAAGCCCCAACTTTGGAGTGGGTTATGAACCCTAATTTTTCAATTTTACCAAATTGTCCAATTTAACCAAATCTTTAAAATCCAACACTTTAATCCATTCAATACTTCACCAAACAAGCCTCACCACTTTGAAATAACTCTAGAACAATTCTAGGTCACCAATGAGTGGCTTACTAACTCTAGAATGGAAACTTTGATTTCTAAAGAATCAAAAGTAAGCTTTTAAAACAAGTTTAAGCTTACTTACATGCATCAATCTTTCATCCAAGTTCTCAAACAAATAAACACAAACCATAAGAGAAAAGAGAACATCCAAGCAACAAAAAATGATGCCAAGCATGTTAGAAACAATTCCCATGTTGAAGACTTAAAGAAAATACTTACAAAAACAAGATTTTCCAAGACTTTTTCTTTTTGGCCTTCAAGCTTGCTCTCAACTTATTTTGTGTTATTTTTAGTGTATTAGAACTTATGAAACCCTAAAAAATGAAACAAACAATATATACCTCTCCCATTAGGCCTTGGCCAAATTTTGGCATAAGTAATATCTAGATATTTTGTTTTCATTTCACTAAATGCTTTATCATCTTGTTAACTTTATCATTAAACCATTTAAAGCTTATTCAACAAGTCAAGTAAAGCATCTTTAAGTCATCTCAATAATTATTACAACTTAGGATATTTGTATTTTTTATTTAATTTAATTATTTAACAATTAAATAATTAATAATTATTTAAATATAAATATATTAAATATATATATTATATTTACATTAAATATTCAAATACATATATATATTTATGATATTAGTCAAATATCTCAATTTGACAATTAATTAATGTGTATTTGATAAAATCTATCATTAAATGCAAATACACAAAAATTAAGAAATGACTATTGGGTCCCTACACATGTACTTTTGCGTTTAACCTTTAAACGACTTATAAATAATCAATATTATTTATAAATGTTGCCCTAGTGCTTTACGAGTATATTTCATTAGTGAGACTCTCTAGATTCAGGCTTATCCGTCACAAAATCCAATTTCGTGTCCATAATTTACCCACCCGTAAATTATGACGACCACAGATAATCTCGACTAATCATACAGGTCGAGGTCATGGAAAATGTATAATTCCTCCGTCACAGGTATCCGGATATATCCCAGAGATATAGATGTAAACGTCAAATCTCTATAAGGACTATCCTGTCGACATCTCTATTAGCAATCTCAAAAAGAACATTTAGAATTGATTTCTAAAATGTACCATGGGCCCATGGTTTTTATCTGATTGCTAATCATATATGGACTACCTATGCTCTGTACACATAACTTACGGATCCTATCTCGATACACACAGGACACCCTGAAGATCTATCTACACCCAAAGAACAGGCGGAGGTCTGATCTTAATAGATCGGTGACGTGACTGCCATCTAAGTGTAGAAGATGTCTCATGTGCCCACAGTGGCATCTCAAGTCGAAGAATCACAAATGCTACTCAACCCGAGAATATTCTTATTGACGTTGGTGTACCATCCATTAAGAATCTTCGGTGAGTCGTTCAGTGTTTATCCGCTATAAACACCTACACGTCTATACTAGTCTCCAAGACTTATGGTTCATTGAGAAACCATTTGAATCATATATTCCAGTATACGATATGTACCGGTCTCAACGAGTTTACTTTACTGACCAAGTAGTGTAATCTTTGACCAGGAACTGTCTGAGAATGACAACGTCATGATACAACTCAATGTCAGTTGGGACGCTTTTGCAAAAGTATCATGACTAGTTATCCTAAGGTCTATTACGTCTTTACCATATTAAAAGATATATTATATTTCAGAAACTGCTTGTATTATTCAAAATCAAATGTTTTACATAAGTATTTTCAAGGAAATACAAACGGGAATTGGCGTTCTGAGCACCAACCCCAACAAAAAATCCCACTTGCTCTAGTGCCAATATCGATTGTATCTAATACCCATCGACTCAACGTGTTTATCAAACAACTTCGGAGATATGGCCTTCGTCATCGGGTCTGCTATATTATCTTCAGTCGGTTCATTTGCTTGCACAATGGCTCCAGTATTATCACAGTATAATGAAATCGCATTCTCGATACTTGGGACAACTCCCAATTCTGTGATAAAGTTCATAATCCAAACAGCTTCCTTTACAGTTTTAGAAGCTGTAATGTATTCCGCCTCAGTGGTGGAATCTGTTGTAGATCCCTGTTTTGAACTCTTCCAGCAAACTACACCTCCGTTAAGGGTAAAGACGAATCCGGATGTAGACTTTCTATCATTGGGATTCGATTGGAAGTCGGAATCCGTATACCCGTTAACTTGCAGTTCACTTCCTCCATAAATTATCAACTTATCCTTAGTACCTTTAAGATACTTCATGATATGTTTAATGGCCATCCAATGGTCATTTCCTGGATTGGACTGATATCGACTGGTTACGCTAACCGCGAAACTGATATCAGGTCTTGTACATAACATGACATACATTATGCTACCCAAACACAAAGCATAAGGTTGGTTAGACATTCTAACCTTCTCATCTTCTGTTTGTGGACTCATCTTTTTCGAAAGATGAATCCCATGTCTGAACGGTATGTTTGTTGTCTTACAGTTACCAAAATTATACTGTTCCAAGATCTTATCTATGTAAGTTGATTAGGATAACCCAATCAGCTTCCTTTGTCTATCTCTATAGAGTTTTATCCCTAAAACATAGGAAGTTTCTCCCAGGTCCTTCATGGAGAAATTCTTACAGAGATATGCTTTGACATTCCTATATCATTCCCAATGATTAGGATGTCATCAACATAGAGGACTAAAAATACAACCATGCTCCCACTGGCCTTCTGATACACATAGGATTCTTCCAAATTCTTGAGAAAACCAGACGATCTAATAATCTCGTCGAATCGAAGATTTCAACTTCGTGAAGCTTGTTTAAGTCCATAAATAGACTTCTTAAGCTTACATACCATACCCGGGTTTTTCCTGGACGCAAAACTTTCCAGCTGTTCCATATAGATTTCTTCATCAAGAAATCCATTTAGAAAAGCCATTTTGACATCCATTTGCCAAATCTCGTAGTCATGATACGCATCTATAGAAAGCAAAATCCTAATAGACTTAAGCATGGCTACAGGTGAAAAATTTTCATCGTAGTCGACGCCAGGTCGCTGCGTGTAACCTTTTGCTACCAGTCGGGCTTGTAAGTTTCAACCTTACCGTCAGGCCCGCGCTTCCTTTTATAAACCTATTTACAACCGATAGGAACAATTCCTTTGGGAGGTGAAACCAAGTCCCAAACTTGATTCTCATGCATTGAGTCTAACTCGGATTTCATGGCACTTTGCCATTTCACGGAGTCGATGTCCAACATCGATTCTCTGTAGGTGAAAGAATCAGTCTCTTCAACTAAGAGAACATCTAGACTCTTTTCTCTTATCAAATACAAGCGTTCAGGAGGTCTAGATACCCTTTTTGACTTACAGAGTATGTGTGTGTTGAAGGTCATTCATCTACTTAAACTTCAGGTTCCTCTATTGGTTCGTTGTTTTCAGGTTGGACTTCATCAAGTTCAACATGTCTATGATTACCACCTTCTGAAAAGAATTCTACTTCTAGAAATCTTGTGAAGTGAGCTATGAACACATTTCGATGCTCGGTAGCATAGAACAGAAATCCCCTCGTTTCCGAAGGATATCCAACAAACCTAAACTTTTGCCCTCAAGGTGAAAGCTTATTCTGCTGAGTTACCCTGACATAGGCAGGACAACCCCAAACCTTAATATAACTAAGATTTGGTCTCCTACCAGTCCATATCTCATACAGAGTCATAAGAACAGCTTTTGAAGGAATCATATTCAAAAGATGTGTAGCTATTAAAAGAGAGTAGCCCCATAAGAAATAGGACAAATCTGTGAAACTCAACATTGATCAGACCATATCCAATAAAGTCTGATTTCTCCTCTCAGACACTCCATTGTGTTGTGGAGTACCTGGATGAGTATATTGAGCGAGAATCCCATTCTCTTCCATATAATCAATGAACTCACCACTCATATATTCTCCGCCTCGATCAGATCGAAGGCATTTAATATATTGACCAGTTTCTTTTTCTACTTTATTTCGGAACTCTTTGAACTTTTCAAAGGTTTTTGATTTATGTAGCATCAAATAGACATATCCGTACCGAGACAGATCATCGGTAAAGGTAACAAAGTACGAATAACCACTGTGAGCAGTTTGACTTAGTGGACCACATACATCAGAATGTATTATTTCCAGTAAGTTAGTGTCACGGTGTCCAACACCAGAAAATGGGGCTTTGGTCATCTTACCCTGAATACACGATTCACAAGTTGGATAGGATTCAATGGTGAGATCTGGTATCAAACCATTCCTAACCAATTGGGTAAGGCGTTTAACGCCTATATGACTTAGCCGCATATGCAAAAGTTCAGTATTATTAATAACAGGTAAACTACGTTTATTAACTCCAGTATTTAAAATATCTTTAGAAGTTTGCAATGTGTAATGACCATGTTGGTTTGGACAACAAAGGATCTGAATATTATGTTTATCATATAAATACAAAGAACAGTTCTTAATATTAATACAATAACATTCTGTATCCAATACAAAAAGAGATATAATATTAGCTATACATTCAGGTACAAAATAACTGTCATATAACAAAAGTGTCTCATTCGGCAATGAGATCTCGCATACTCCCACTTCAACTGCATCCAGAGAGTCTCCACTCCCAAATCACAATTGCATCTCTAGAGGCTTCAGTTTCCTACTTTCCTTCAGCACCTGCAACGAATTGCAAATGTGAACAGGACAAGCAGAATCTAAAATCCAGCTGAGGAGGGAGAGAGCATCTACATCAGGTATATTTATTTTTCCAGTTATTGATATATCTTTGGCTTGCAGTGATGGCATTTGTCTTCAGAAGCCCTCTTGGGCTTTGCTATATTTTCCTGTGGTTGAGGACCGAAACCCTTCTTTTTCTTCCATTTCTTCTTCTTTCCCTTTGACCAAGTCTGGGAAGAAGCAGAAAGTGAAGTAGGTCTCGGAGGGCGAGTCGGTACTCTCTTCTTGAGGTCCTCTTCCGCCGTGAGTAACATCCTATACAGCTCATGGTAGGTACAAATAATCCCATTCATGTTGAAGTACATCACGAATTGGCGATATGAAGTTGAGAGTGAACCAAGAATGACACTCCTACCGAGAATTTCATTCAGAGGGAGATTATGTTGCCTCAGTTGATCGATCAAATCGATCATATGAAGAACATGAGAGCTCACAGCTTGGCCCTCATCCAATAGCGCATGGAACAGTTCCATTGCGACCTTATAAACAACAACTTGTTCTTGGTTCTCAAACGATTCTCGTACTCGCGAAATCATACTATACGCATCTGACATGCCATAGTATTGTTTCTTGAGTCCCAGAGACAGTGAACTTATGATGTATGATTTAACTTTAAATCATCATTCTTCCAAGCTTGGAAAACTTGGAGTTCCTCCGGTGTAGCGTCCTCTGCCACAACAAGGGGCAGCGGACCCTCAAGGACATATCCCAATTTCTCGGAATCGAGGACGATCCTCAAATCCAAGTCCCAATCGGCGAAGTTCTCAGCGCCTTTAAGTTTGTTCACATCCAACATACGCGCAAACTGATTAGTAGAAGGTTCTGCCATCGCAAATCTATCATATAGAGTATGAAAAACGGTTAGAAGATTATAAAGCAGTTTCATATAATATCAAAAGCATTAACTAGATCATGGATTTTTAATCTAAAAATGCCCCTCCCACTAAATCATGCAATATTGTAATCCCCAAACAGAATACAAAGATTTAATAATTAAATTAAATATAAATAGTGAAAAGTGGATCCCGTGAATATATTTCATCTCACAGCAGATGCATGGTCTCGCCTACGTATATTCATCAGGTAGACAACTCATTTGTCAATCAGTAAATAGTGACTCCTAGGTTCCCGATCCTGGTTGTTTCTCATTGTGGTAGCTTGGGCACGTTCACAAGGAGACGTACTAAGGTTAAACTCGTCAATGATAAACTCAAGCTACTTGTGTAACCCTGACAGCTTGGGCATGTTCAGGATTCCATTTTCGCTTGAATTTATCTAGTATATGATATACATCCGGTATAAATAAATTTCTATCGGCTACATCCTCACAGCAGAGGCACGGTCTCAGATGTAGTCACGGAAAAATATTCATAAACCGTATTGACAAGACAGACCATGCAATATGAATCAAATACATAATTAACATTAAACCTTATTAATTAGGGATTTTCCGCAAAATCTCGTCAAGATGTTACCAAATATTCATAAACCGTATTGACAAGATGTAATTTTATTTTTCCCATTATTGATATGAAGTGTACTCGTTGGCAACGCGATATGAATGATACAAATTATTCATAATACTTCACCAGATTAAATGAGTTAATTCGGATCGTTTAATCGTTAAACGACAACACATGCTTTTAGGGGATTTTGTCCAATAATAATTATTGTGTATTTGTATTTGATACATAATATTATTAGATACACATTAATTATTTGTCAAATGAGATTTTGACAGATGCCATTAATATATGTATTTGTTATTTAATGTAAATAAAATACATATATGTGTGTAAATTGATTGTTTAATTATTTAATAGTAAAATAATTAAATAATTAATTTTTAGCCTTATTCTTTTTGTCATAATTGTTATAACATATGGTGAGTTATAATTGGTAACACTTGGCATATTATTAAATCAAACTTTACTTGTCTAATTATGATTGGTTGGTTCAAAGTTTGATTTGATTTAAAGTGAATTTAATTTGATTAAATTAAAAAAGACAAAATTTCCCCTCTTTCCCCACCAAATTCGGTCAACATAAAAGAAGAAATAGAAAATGTTTTTCATTATCTTCTTCATCCTTGCTTTCTGCCGTGAGCCTCACCAAAAATGGGTTTCAAATTGTTTGATCAATTCCATGAAGATTTGGAAGAAAAAATCAAAGAAAAAAGCTTGGATTTAGGAGATGTAAGGTAAGTCTTCAAACCCCATGGCTTGGAAATTTGATTTCTTGTTTCTTGGTGACTTAGAATGGTTCTAGGGTTCTTACAAATCTGAAAAATTGGGGCTTTGTGGTTTGAGGATGGATTGGATGTTTGTTGGCATGTGTGAAGTAGTTTTGGAATGAATTATTGTACTTAAGTTCCAAATTATTCAATTGTTGAAGAGTTGCCATTCTACATTTTTTGATATACCCTAAGATAGCCTAGAACTGTTCTAGAGTTGTTCATGTGTGGTGGGACTCAATTGGTGTTGAGATTAATTGATTTAGTCTTGAAATTTTGGATTTAAAGCATGAAAAATTAGGAATTTCGGTTTGCTGATCAGATTATGTAAAACTGGAAATTCTGGGATGTATTTGATGTGTTATGAATGTTTTGGATGTTTTTTGGGGGTTGGCACAATTTTCGGAAAGTGTTTTCGACTTGAAATAAGCGAAAACGACCAAAAACGGCATACCTGGTGGATTTTGAGCCAACCGGGTGACAGCTGCCCAAACAGTGAATTTGTCACTGTTCGGGCAGCCCATGAACTACCCCGACACTATTGGATCTGACCTGGGCAGTTTCTATAAGTATCGGGTAGTCGGTTCGGTCAAAAATACGTTTAGGCTATTTTGCGGAAAACTATTTTCGTAAATGTTTTGCGAAGTTTCAACTATGTTTCTGTCAATATTTGATATTGAATAAATAGGTTAAGGTGAAATATGAATAAATTATTCATATTAGTTATTGAATAATTTATTTGGTATTTTGAAAAAGTTTTAAAATACGATTTAAAACCCCAACAAAAATGGTATCAGAGCGGGTCTGATGCTTCATCCATTACGTTAATCATTGTGGACAACAGAACCTGGGCGACGCTGTTCTAGGCTCGCGGCCTAGTTGGGAATACGAAATAACATGGAGTCGCCACCCGGTGTGAACCGGGACAAAGATTTAAGGCCGCACTCACCTCTCGCAAGGGAAGACCTCAAACCGTTGGGTTCGGAATAGTCCCTTACTTATGTCACTTGTGATGATGTGATTTGTGCAATAATTCAACCAGGCCTAAGCAACGTTTATTTCCAAGGACAATTATGCTTCTATGTTCACATGCATGAAGTAATCATCATAACGGCAAACATGCAATAGCACACGGCAATCTCATGAACATGCTTCGATCATTTAATACGGAAAACAAAGAACAACCTAAACATAATGAAAATTCCAAACGCAAAACAAAATGATTAATCATGCTTGAAAATAAACAATCAAATAGGCTAAATCATGCCTAAGAACCAAGTAACATACTAATGACCTAATCATGCTTGAATACCATCTCATGAACACATCATACAGATAGACGCATGGATACAAATAATATGATTGATTAGATGATACAAGAGAAACCACCTAAGAAACAATTATACATGACATGTGATGAAAATGACTCAATTCAGTGTATTCGCGTTCGTGTAGCGTTTGATAACGCGTTCGAACGGAAATGAAACAGAATGCTCACGTTCGTATGGTGTTTGTTAACGCGTTCGAACGGAAATGAAACAAAATGCTCACGTTCGTATGGCGTTCGTGAACGCGTTCGAACGGAAATGAGACCTGATGTATGATAAGGCAAAAATGCACGCGCGTTCGAGTTGCGTTCGTATACGCGTTCGAACGGGGACAAATCTGATGCATGAAATGGGACGCAATAAATGGCGAATAATACAATGCGAGGCGCGGCAAAGCATCGTGGTAAAGGGCTTTAACCCTTCCCCATAGGGGATCTTTCATTCCACTTACTAAGCCCATGCGCTCGATCGCATCATGCATACAAACATAAAGACAATCATATCAAATTAAGTATGCCCGATTGAACACATCCTACATCCAATCCGAACACACATCAACCAGCGCGGCAAAGCATCGTGGTAAGGGTTTTAACCCCTCCCCATAAGGGATCTTTCATTCCACTTACTAAGCCCATGCGCTTGATTGAACCATGCATAAAAAGATATTAAACACAATAATGTCAAACTTAGTATGCCCGATTGAACGTATCTTGCATTCAACCGAGCACACATCAACCGGCGCGGCAAAGCATCGTGATAAAGGGCTTTAACCCCTCCCCATAGGGGATCTTTCATTCCACTTACTAAGCCCATGCGCTCGATTGAATCATGCATACATAAACGACATACAAAATCCAAATGACGAAAAATAAATAAACCAAAGCAACACAAAACAAAAGAGGGTGCCGTTTACTCAAGCGGTACGTGGAGTTGTGTCCCGAGTACAGATCATATTACCGTCCATTCGGAATCGGCTATGAAATTTATGTCCGGGTTTCCATCCGATATACCGCGAGAGTTGACACATCTCTCATTCATCCAATACCCACAACACACATCATACACAAACGAGATTTAACGAATATGTAAAATACGATCAAAATAAATAAAAAAAATCAAATAAAGATGAGTGTGAAAAGTACCCTCAGGTCTAACCTTTTAAATCGTCTCTCGGACTTGCGTTTCACGAAGATCGGAAGGGGTAAAGCTCCGCAACTTTTCTGGTTCACTGGTTTGCATTTTCCTTCGCTGTTTTACCGCTCAAGCTACTGTTTCGAGTCCGTTTTGCTGCTGTTTCCTTGTGGTTTCGCTGCCGTTTCCTCTGTATCTCTTGCTTACTGTTTTTGGGTGTGTTCTTCCTGTAATTTTCCTGTGTGTTCTGTATCTTATGTGTATGAGCTAGCTTGGGTTGAGAAGGTTGGTGAATGGTTCTTTTTATAGGCAAAGGGTTAGGCTTGACAAGGAAAGGGATTTGGCTAATTAAAGAGGGATTTGATTTGGTGTTGGATAAGGGAAGTCAAAGATTGAGGGGGGACAAATCTTGGCTAGATAAGGAAGGTTGAATATTTAGTTTATGTTGATTAGGCATACAATATTTTAAGTTTGGGAATAATATATTGGTTGATTGATTTTAACTTGGTATGATTATATTTGATTGGTTTATGGTTTAAATATTTTATTTAATTAACTTTTAATTTAATTAATATTTGATTTAATTAGGATGTGTCTTATGGGCTTGGTGGGCTAATTGGGCTTGGGTTGAGGCTAGCAGCAAAACCAGAATTACCGACACCGTTCGAACGCTTCCTTGAATGCGACACGAACGCCAGCAATCTGTTTGCCGTTCGAACGCATACACGAACGCAGCACAGACGAAAACAGTGAACCTTGTTTATTCTGAATTTCCCCTTCCGATATCCGTTTCCCGCGGCTTCCGTGACTCAAAAGGTAGTGCCTCCAAATGAGACTCATCATCGGGTTTCACATGCAAAAATACAATGCCTACAGTCGCCCCCACTTTGATGGGACTTGTGTAATGTGCAACAGTGACAATCCTATCAAAGTTATGCAATGCATTTTCACTTACCTGGCTCGCCAACTGCCACTTGACTTTCCACGTGTTGAGTTGATTTAGGTGGTGAGGTGCTGCGACCCCTGGTTCATTCCCGAACCGTGTTGTGATGTGGTTCATTCCCGAGCCGTTGCCGTAAGGTGGTCCATTCCCGAACCGTTACTGTGAGTTGGTCCATTCCCGAACCGTTACTGTGAGGTGTTCATTCCCGAACTGTTATCGTGAGGTGGTCCATTCCCGAACCGTTACTGTGAGGTGTCCATTCCCGAACTGTTATCGTGAGGTGGTCCATTCCCAAACTGTTACTGTAAGGTGTTCATTCCCGAACTGTTATCGTGAGGTGGTCCATTCCCGAACCGTTACTGTGAGATGTCCATTCCCGAACTGTTACTGTGAGGTGGTCCATTCCCGAACCGTTACTGTAAGGTGGTTCATTCCCGAACCGTGCTTCCATTCTTGGAGTGTCATTCCCGGCTTGTTCATTCCTGAACTGTATTTCCATTCCTGGAGTGCCATTCTCGGCTTGTTCATTCTTGAACTCTGCTCCATTCTTGGAGTGCCATTCCCGGCTTGTTCATTCTCGAACTGTGTTTCCATTCTTGGAGTGCCATTCCCGGCTTGTTTATTCCTGAACTGTATTTCCATTCCTAGAGTGCCATTCCCAGCTTGTTCATTCTGGGATTGCCATTCTCGGCTTGTGATGCAATGGGCCTCAACCCTAGGACTCATCCCCAGAACTGATAGTGATGTGGGCCTCGACCCTGAGACTCATCCCCAAAACTGATGCTGAAGTGGGCCTCGGCCCTGGGACTCATTCCCAGAACTGATAGTGATGTGGACCTCGGCCCTGGGACTCATCCCCTAAACTGATGCTGAAGTGGGCCTCGGCCCTGACTGCTACTGATATGGGCCTCGCCCCCAGACTGATACTGATATGGGCCTCGCCCCCAGACTGATACTGATATGGGCCTCGCCCCCAGACTGATACTGATATGGGCCTCGCCCCCAGACTGATACAGCTGATATGGGCCTCGCCCCAAGACTGATACTGATATGGGCCTCGCCCCTAGACTGATGCTGATATGGGCCTCGCCCCCAGACTGATACTGATATGGGCCTCGCCCCCAGACTGATACAGCTGATATGGGCCTCGCCCACGTGATTCATTCCTGAAGACTGCTGACATTGTACTGTTACTGCTTCTGGTTGCCTTGCATTCGGCGCTTTCTTTTTTCTCTCCTTTGAAACCTGTTATTACAAAACAGAACACACACAAAAAGGATGCAAATATGTTACGTGTATGCATGCATGCATGTTCCTATCCCGTCGGGTTAGGTCTTCCATCAATCCTCTTGGTGACTGCTTAGTCTTCTTTTCCTCAGGAAAACCACTGCTTCAATCTGTCTATGTTGATCGGCTCGGTGAACTAATTCCCTTCCAAGTCTGATAGTTTCACTGCCTCTATTTCCCAATTTCTGAATGTCTATCTTATCTTTTCTGTTTACTTATTGCGAAGGTTTCCCGTGTTCATCACTGGATTCCATAGTACCAAGGTTGAATACTTTTCTCAAATATACTCATATTGCAGAAGAGTTTCAGCGAAATGAACGTCTTTATTATTGTTGAGGAAAAGAGTTCGAACAAGTAACAAAATCAATGTCATTTAAAAAACTGGATCAAATAGACTAGGAGGAACATCTCCATCATCCGCAGCACTGCCTTCTTCCTCGGCCTATGGTTCTTCACTGTCATCCATGTAAGAAGCTTGATGGTTGAGGGTTTCTTTTCATGGGTTGGGTATTTTATGGGAATATATGAGATCTTGAATTTCATGCCTGAGGCGGGTGCAGTTGTCGGTGTCATGGCCATGTAGCTGGTGGAAGTGAAAATAAAGGTTCACATTTATGTGTGGTGGTGGGGGGTGCGGAAGTGGCTTGCCTTCTAAGGGTTTCAAGATTCATTGTCCCTGTAACTTTTCAAATACCTTCGACAAAGGTCTACCAAGGTTGGAGAATTGCCGGTTCCTGATGGCAGCAACCTCGACAGTAGCGGGCTTAGTCTCAGAATACCCCCCAAAAGTCCGCCTATTCTGGCCATAGGACTTTCTATTTTCAGCCTCCTCTTCCTCAATATCCATGACAGTTTCCCTCAATTGTCGAAAATCAGAAATCATCGAAGTCATCCTCCTCAGCTTACTATAAATAGAGGGCTTGGTGCCCCTGATGATCATCTTGATTTGGTCCTTCTCAGAGGGCCGAGTCTGCATTTTCAGAAGCTGGCTTCTCCAGCGGTCTACATACTCCTTGAAGCTTTCTTCCGGCTTCTGCTTAGTGTTCTCCAAATCACGGAGTGACAAGTCAATTTCTAAGTCTGTAACATACTGCTTCAGAAAAGCATCAGCTAGTTCCTTCCAATCTTCCTTAACCTTCTTCTCAAGGCTATGATACCAAACCACAGGTTCCCCCTCAAGTGACATCCCAAACATTTTTGGACTTGGCGCTGTGATAGGCCCATTGAACTCATGACTGAGACATATTGCTGCAGATGGACTCTCGGGTCTCCATTCCCATTAAACTTGGCCATGTCGGGCAATTTAAACTGAGCTGGCAGTTGTTCTCCGAACGTCATTGCCTCATAATCTAACAAATCCTCATTCTTACCCCTCATTTTGCGGGTAACTGTTTCAACCTGATCCCGAAGCTTCTGTAACTCTGCCTGAGACCCAGATACTCTGCCTGCTGTATACTCTGCCATATCATCATCAAAAGCGGGGGTATCATCCCCCAACTCATTCGAAGGCTCATCATGCCTCACATTCTCAGAATTTCCCCTGGCACGGGGCACAGCCATATTTGTCATGGCAGCAGTCAAGGCTTGCAACTGTTCAGTAATCTTGGCGAAGCCATTTTCCAACTGATCTATCCGGGATACCTCAATATCTGATTCACTCATGTCTGTTCTCAGTATTTTGGTGAGTCTTCCCTTTTTTCTAACCCAACGGGAATCTATGATGGCTTTCAGAACACAAGGGTTAACATGATGTATGTATGCATGTAGTGCATGAGATGCATGTAACATATATAACATACTAAATCAACTAAAATTCTCAAACAAATCGGCCCGTTATCATTTTAGAATCTTTCGGGCTAATTGTCATAGGAGTGAACCCATCCCAGTTTAAATGGCCCAATGAGTTCACATCTCATGACAAAGTGCCCGACTAAACCCAAATGGTAACGTTCCGAACACAATCACAAAGTGGCCCATCAATCACTTAGAAGCCTTTGGCCGAATAGTCATGAAATACGTTCTTGTCCCAGTTTAAATGGCCCAACAAGCCCATATCCCATGACAAATGGTCCAAATGGATTCAAACGACGATGTTCCCAAACACAAGCATAGAAGAAAGATGATGCAAACATGACATAATAATTTCTACATAATGGCCTATCAACATTTCAGAAGCTTTTGGCATAATAGTCATAAGGTGCAAACTTGCCCCAGTTTAAATGGCCCAACAAGCCCGCATTTCTGACAATAGTCCAACTGCATCCAAATGAGGATGGTCCACAAGCACATATTCAAGGAAATAATTATTACTTTAGCCAACCCGGTCTATTGGTGGGTTAGTAAGAGTATAGACAAGGCTCTCACCGTCGAAGGATGGCCCACAACTAGGTCTCCCCACTCAAGGGTTCGAGCAACCAAGTGAGCGCACCCTTTTTTATACACTAAGGTACGTGCCAATGAGCTATGGTGTGTGACGGACTGTCAAATGGATTTCCCGTTGTAGATTCCCCAGAGGGAAGGTGGAGCGAGGCTCACTTAAATACCCAAGCCTCTTAGGCTCTTATCGCTTGGTGTCAGGAATAAACAACGAGTCCTCCAAATTAGTCCATCACAATAGGCTATGAGTAGATGGCTATCTAGGTGCCTTCACAACTTTTCCTTCTAGAAAGGTAGTGGATGAAGGAAGACACCAAACCATTACCTAGCCTTAAAATGCCTTTGATTAAACCCTCACTTTATCTACTATAGACACGGTCAATTAAAACATAAATCCAAACATCACAAGTCAATATTCGGGGCCGATTCTCTATCCCCAGTGGAGTCGCCAGACTGTGGACAACAGAACCTGAGCGACGCTGTTCTAGGCTCGCGGCCTAGTTGGGAATACGAAATAACATGGACTCGCCACCCGTGTGAACCGGGATAAAGATTTAAGGCCGCACTCACCCCTCGCAAGGGAAGACCTCAAACGTTGGGTTCGAATAGTCCCTTACTTATGTCACTTGTGATGATGTGATTGTGCAATAATTCAACCAGGCCTAAGCAACGTTTATTTCCAAGGACAATTATGCTTCTATGTTCACATGCATGAAAGTAATCATCATAACGGCAAACATGCAATAGCACATGGCAATCTCATGAACATGCTTCGATCATATAATACGGAAAAAAAAGAACAACCTAAACATAATGCAAATTCCAAACGCAAAACAAAATGATTAATCATGCTTGAAAATAAACAACCAAATAGGCTAAATCATGCCTAAGAACCAAGTAACATACTAATGACCTAATCATGCTTGAATACCATCTCATGAACACATCATACAGATAGACGCATGGATACAAATAATATGATTGATTAGATGATACAAGAGAAACCACCTAAGAAACAATTATACATGACATGTGATGAAAATGACTCAATTCAGTGTATTCGCGTTCGTGTAGCGTTTGATAACGCGTTCGAACGGAAATGAAACAGAATGCTCACGTTCGTATGGCGTTTGTTAACGCGTTCGAACGGAAATGAAACAGAATGCTCACGTTCGTATGGCATTCGTGAACGCGTTCGAACGGAAATGAGACCTGATGTATGATAAGGCAAAAATGCACGCGCGTTCGAGTTACGTTCGTATACGCGTTCGAACGAGGACATATCTGATGCATGAAATGGGACGCAATAAATGGCGAATAATACAATGCGAGGCGCGGCAAAGCATCGTGGTAAATGGCTTTAACCCTTCCCCATAGGGAATCTTTCATTCCACTTACTAAGCCCATGCGCTCGATCGCATCATGCATACAAACATAAAGACAATCATATCAAATTAAGTATGCCCGATTGAACACATCTTACATCCAATCCGAACACACATCAACCAGCGCGGCAAAGCATCGTGGTAAAGGGTTTTAACCCCTCCCCATAAGGGATCTTTCATTCCACTTACTAAGCCCATGCGCTTGATTGAACCATGCATAAAAAGATATTAAACACAATAATGTCAAACTTAGTATGCCCGATTGAACGTATCTTGCATTCAACCGAGCACACATCAACCGGCGCGGCAAAGTATCGTGATAAAGGGCTTTAACCCCTCCCCATAGGGGATCTTTCATTCCACTTACTAAGCCCATGCGCTCGATTGAATCATGCATACATAAACGACATACAAAATCCAATGACGAAAAATAAATAAACCAAAGCAACACAAAACAAAAGAGGGTGCCGTTTACTCAAGCAGTACGTGGAGTTGTGTCCCGAGTACAGATCATATTACCGTCCATTCGGAATCGGCTATGAAATTTATGTCCGGGTTTCCATCCGATATACCGCGAGAGTTGACACATCTCTCATTCATCCAATACCCACAACACACATCATACAAAAATGAGATTTAACGAATAAGTAAAATACGATCAAAATAAATAACAAAAATCAAATAAAGATGAGTGTGAAAAGTACACTCAGGTCTAACCTTTTAAGTCGTCTCTCGGACTCGCGTTTCACGAAGATCGGAAGGGGTAAAGCTCCGCAACGTTTTTGGTTCACTTGTTTGCCTTTTCCTTCGCTGTTTTGCCGCTCAAGCTACTGTTTCGAGTCCGTTTTGCCGCTGTTTCCTTGTGGTTTCGCTGCCGTTTCCTCTGTATCTCTTGCTTACTATTTTTGGGTGTGTTCTTCCTGTAATTTTCCTGTGTGTTCTGTATCTTATGTGTATGAGCTAGCTAGGGTTGAGAAGGTTGGTGAAGGGTTTTTTTTATAGGCAAAGGGTTAGGCTTGACAAGGAAAGAGATTTGGCTAATTAAAGAGGGATTTGATTTGGTGTTGGATAAGGGAAGTCAAAGATTGAGGGGGGACAAATCTTGGCTAGATAGGGAAGGTTGAATATTTAGTTTATGTTGATTAGGCATACAATATTTTAAGTTTGGGAATAATATATTGGTTGATTGATTTTAACTTGGTATGATTATATTTGATTGGTTTATGGTTTAAATATTTTATTTAATTGACTTTTAATTTAATTAATATTTGATTTAATTAGGATGTGTCTTATGGGCTTGGTGGGCTAATTGGGCTTGGGTTGAGGCTAGCAGCAAAACCAGAATTACCGACACCGTTCGAACGCTTCCTCGAACGCGACACGAACGCCCGCAATCTGTTTCCCGTTCGAACGCATACACGAACGCAGCACGGACGAAAACAGTGAACCTTGTTTATTCTGAATTTCCCCTTCCGATATCCGTTTCCCGCGGCTTCCGTGACTCAAAAGGTAGTGCCTCCAAATGAGACTCATCATCGGGTTTCACATGCAAAAATACAATGCCTACAATCATGCTTGATATTTGATATATAATCCAATTTTAATGTTCGCACATGCTTGTAATCTATATATGTTTCTTTACTTTTTGGTTTTATGTTAACGGAAAATATAACGAAATTTAATAGTTAAATTGTGTTATGTTTTCTAAAGTAGAATTGAAATGTTTAGAAAATGATTTAGATTAAAATTCTGCATTGGATGTAGAGTATAACTTCCATCGGAAAATCTCCGCTTTTAAATATGGCTGTAAAGTAACATGTATTGAATACATGTTTCTTGGTCCGTCTTGTCAGTATGGTTTATGGGTATTTTCTATAAGTGCATCCGAGAACGTGCCAAAAGTTATGATGGTGTAGTTATAGGATTATTATCCATACCTGTTGTATATTGATACTGGATAAATTCAAGTGAAAGAGAAAATCATGAACGTGCCAAAGCTGTTAGGACTACACCGGTAGCTTGAGTTTGTCATTGACAAGTGTAGCCTTGATACGCCTCCATGTGAACGTGCCAAATCTGTCACATCGAGAAAGGGTCAGTACCGAAACCAGGAGTCACTGGTGAGTGATTGACAAAGAGTTGTCTACCTTATGAATATACGTAGGCGAGAACGTGCCAAAGCTGTGAGTCGAAATATATTCATGGGATCCTACTCTCACTATGGAATTTGATTTAATTATCGAATTCCCATTGTCCGTTGGGGATTACGGTATTACGTAAAGTAATGGGAGACACTGCTGAGTTTAAAATCCATAACTCAGACAGTGCGTAATATTTTTGAATTTACTGCTTTCGTTTTCCTTTTATTCTATATTGTTAATATAGATTTACATTTCTAATTCACTGCATCTCTATTATTAGAATAGGTTTTGTGACTTTACCTATGGTTGCGTAGTTCTAGAATAGGTTCTAGAAAGACTATAGACTTAGATACTGTTAGATTAGTTAAAACCATCGGGAACTGTTGTTCCGATTTCCTTGGAAATCAAGATGGTTTGTGATTTAGTTTCTAATTCACGAGTAGGTAATCTAAATAGATATCCATTTTAGGATATTATTCTAGATACAATTGTTTCTTATGCAGTAAGAATTGACTTGAATGGTTCATGTCTCGAGATTTTTGACTGTCATTAAGAAAATTCCTTTAGTATTTGTTTGTCTTATAATGACGTTTCTTGGCTTTAGTGACTTTTAGAAGTCACGTGTCTGACACAGTTTGCTAATCGATTATTTGCAACTGTTGTGAATAATTGAACGCAAATTATAAAGCTTAAGAAAGAGAGATATGTATAGTTGTGTATAGAGAATATCGATTCTCGCAATACGACGATTGTAGGTATTAGATACAGGATCTCCCGTCTAGTTAATTAAAATAATGTTTAATGATTGTTTTGATATTTGATATCAGAACTTGTGACTATTGGATAGTTACTTGTTCTGTAGAAACAGTTGCTACATATTTTAATATGACTAGTAGTGTCATTAATGAAAAGATAAACATTAAGAAAATGTTCGGTTAAATAAATAACTTAGGACTTTGCATTATGAGATTTTATCATAAAAGCATTAGATGCTTATTCCTTATGGTAAAAGATGGTCTGATACGAATTCACACCACATCTCCTTATCCATTTAATGAATATTGTATTCAGGAAATGATTAAATCTCATTTAACCGATGATTGTCATTGGACCACAAATTCATTAAACTAATACATTGGATGTGTGTAGTTTAATGAATTAGAAATTACCTTGGATGGTTTTCTTTGCTTCGTAACTCAGTTAATGAATTGTCATGACTTAGTTACGTGTTTCTACTAGAGAACATGTTGAATGTCTTGAATTGTTCAAGAACTGTCAATATGTTACTAATGAAACTCAGATAGAATATTTTGAATAGTTCAAAAATATTTTATCTGTAGTGTTGAAAACTTTGTCTTCAAAGAAATTCATTGTGAGTCTTTGAATTGTTTGAAGATGTTTGATATGATCAAACATATGAATTTAAGGCAATTAGTTCTAAAATTATTTAATGAATGTGATTCTTACTCAATATCAAACTTCCATGATTTCATTTGATGGAATTGGCCAGTGGGAGTTATCGAATCTTATATGATTTGATTAATTGATATTGAGTGTTACCGAATTAGGTTTTCAATACTCTTGGGGTTATGCTCCCGTTATACTATTTCGTCTTTTTAATTTAGGTTTTATTCGTTTCTACAGTTACATATATGATATGTATAGTAGAAAATTCGAATCTTGAAAAGTTTGAGATTTGAAACTTTCTTTTGTATAATGGTTATATAATTGAAAGTACTTGCGCCTCTGAGGTACAAGTAAAGTTTATCATTTATTCTATTTAATGGAATATTTTTTTCTATTTGATAGAATATCTTTTCTACGATCCCGAGTAATAAAATTATTTTATTATTTGGTATGTCAACATCAGATGTTGACGATTATAGAAATGACTTGACTTAGTGAAGTCAAATGTGAGAGTGATAAACTTTAGTGGAACTACATAATTAATAAGATGAAAAAACCCTTAGACAACTTCCATATAAGTCTAATAAGATGTCGGAATCATTTACAAAGTATTCGATACTTACTGATTCTGTTGTTTTCTTATTGAAGAAAATTATCCTAAGACTTATAGTGTGAGCGATATTTGATATCGATTTCGGAAATTACCATTGAACCATAGATCTAAAATTGTTCATAGCTTACAACGATCAAGTTTTGGACTTGATTAGGCTTTCGTTATAAATAGTTCATATAATGTGCAAATTATTTGTGCAGTAAAAGCCGAGTGAGCTCGATAAAGGTTTGACCTTTTATAGTATGACAGTGAGAAAGGTTATTCTCAGTAATCTATTGTAGATTCTGTTGGAGTTCTACGGTCCTAAGGATCGAATAATAAGCATAAAACATGTATGAATACATCAAAGGAAGTCGTGGAATACTCACAATGATCGGTTGAGACGATGCGGTAGACAACAAAAAATTTTCTGCCCTCCTCCATGAAGCTCAGCAGTGAGCAGTTTTGATGTCCCAAAATTTCGGCCATGGATGATCCTTGAAGCTCCAAGCATTGTGAAGAAATCCCATGCTCATGAAGTTAGTTCCCTATCACCTTTGTATGTACCCTTTGTTGTGCTAGCACTTGGTAATTTTGCCACAAAATCACCATTAGCTTCTCTTTCATTCTCGGTCAAGACAGAAAACAGAAGAAGAAATTTCAGGACCAAGACCGTGAGAGAGAGAGGAGGGAAAAAGAGAGAGAGATGGAAAATGTGTATTAGATTAATTGTATTACAAAAACAATTAAACATATACCATATACCACTTTCAAAAACTCAACAAGGTTTTGGAGCTAAAATTTGGCAATTAATTGCTTCCAACAACCCACATCAACTATTCACATCACTCAATTAATCAATGTGACAAGTTGTCACATCACTCAAAGTGACTAATGATTTGACGCTTGATGCGACTATCGATTTGACGCTTGATGTGACTTGCGTGCCGCACTCGAATTCGAAATGCGAATGCACTCACAAACACTCCCGGGCTCGGGTTCACTAATTCCAAATTAACGAATTTTCCATTGCGACGAAATTAAATGATTATGCCTAGTGAAATTACTATTCACGTCACTAACGAATTATTTCTAAATTAACTCGTTCGCCTGAATTAAAATCTAATTTCAATTCCGCGTCGAAATCCAATTTCGTATAATATATCGAATATATTATTTTATTGATTAATTCCAAATTAATCGTTATATCTCTTTAATTGATATTTTATCCCAGATAAAATATCTCCGTAATTAATCCCATATTAATTTTCTCTCTCATCATTAATTAATCCCAGATTAATAAATTGCGAGTCATACGTCATCGGTGAATCTTCGGGAAGCGATCCATGAGATCCCCGGATATGTTGGCAGTAAATCCGGTCGTCGGACTATCCGAACACGTAAGTACCTAGTACTATTTTTGTACCAATTTACAAGAGAAGGTTGGCTTCTAGCAAAGCGTCATGCCTACCCAATTCTCCAGAAATATCCTTACAGGAATATAGTGATCTATATCAGGCGTAGTATACGTAGTATTGTATATTTCGATCCAGTATCGGATGTCACGTGCTAGGCCTGGGGCTGGAATTGTGTCTGCCCCGTACGAAGCACATATCGGATCTCTGATAACTAGTCTCTATAATCGGATAAACATGACCTTGTCATTTTATCCCGATGACTGTAGTACATATGAGAACCAGTACCGTATCCTATGTGACCATCATCTCCACTATGACTGGAGTGATACTTCCGTCTTGACATCACACCCAACACACTACGATTCTCAATATACCCAGCAGAGGCGTACACAGAACCTGTTAAAGCCCTGGACGACCAAAACCAAAGCATATTGATTGTCGCAAGTATTAGCAGTGCAAGTCTCAGGTTAAGACCAAATACATCTACCCTGATTTCGGACTTCCATAGACACATAGTCATACTACCAATGAAATTCCGAGGGGGTCTATCCAGAGCGAAGCTGTTTCTCGTACCATCGGTAAACACAACCTCCTATTACACTTGCATGAGTATCCTATACCCAAATATATGAGAACTATGCCGTTATGCCCTCATAACGCGCACAAGTGTAATACTAGTCTTTTACGTATTATCGATGTCCAATCTCGATAATACTCTGACTAGGGATATTTAATGATTTATCCTTCATGGATTGATACTGTCTCATATCATCTCAATCCAGGAACAAATCATAAGGACCTCCTATCATTTATATATCTTGGTGATCTAATCACAAATGATAAGAGAGCAATCTCCTTTGTCACATAGTTAATTTGTACAACAACACCATGATCTGTACAAATAGTGACGTTATGGGTCATAACTGTCCAACAGATTCTGCGGAAGCTAGTCTCTTGTCGCACTGAATGGACAATTAAGGATTTGTTGGTTAATGTTGATATTAAACCGTGGTTTTGGCTAAAGAATACAAAGTGGCGTTCTTGAGTGACTTCTTCGAATGAGTGATCCGTCGTGATTTCTTTGTTTGAAGGATTCATTCTAGAATGGCCCTAGAGTTTGTATTCTGCTAAGATCATAGTTTGATATACTGACTTATATAGCCTATTGTAGACTCAGATAAGCTTTCCGAAAATTCGTGTTCTCTGATTTTAATATCAGTCAGATTGTCTGATTTTATCGAAGTATAGAGAATAATTATTTGTCAGTAGGGCCTCTGGGAGCTTACAAATTTCTTTCTAGTATAATATATCCTTAAGTCTTCTTTTCTCCATGTTTACAGTGGGAGTAGTCTCTATTATATTTGATATAAAGTTTTGTATAAGATATAAAACTAAGAGACTTATGAGGAACTCCCATTATTTGCGTATTAGATACGATCTAATAAAAGACACAACAAGACTATCTGTATGACAGTTAGTATAATTGTTTGACAGATAACATGTCTTTTAAGTATATAGTATTCATCTTTCGTAAATGATGATTCCTTTGTCGAAAGATAGATTGATTGGAATGTCTAGTCAATCTTATGCATCATATGATGATGAAATAATGAATATTATATTATGTGCGATTAAAGATGTCAATTTAATTGTAATTATTACGAGTTATTTTGATATGCTGCGGACCATATGATGGGTCTTGAAACATGTTCTTTGTGATCTTTGATATATAAGAATGAGTTTCTGATACATGGAAAATTTAGTCAGCAACCATAAAGTCAGATTAGTTTTGATTCTAATTATGACATTAGATGGTTTATGTCATAAGAAGTCAGAAAATATGCAGTGGGAGTGTCACCGATGATTCTACTAAACTAGTGGAATCAATTACAACTTATGAAGTATTGACTTATGAAGTTGCATAGTGACACTATAGATTAAAAGTTTCCATATTAGTATAGTGCTTGCAGTTGTTTCATAGTATTTGGATTTGATTTCTAAATACATAGACAACTCAGCAGCTAAAGCACAGTACTGATATAGCATCTGAGTCATATTGATGTGGAATTTGATTCTACAAAATATGAATGATGCTAGCTAAGGAAAACCATTAGGTTTGTTGGACAGACTCGATTTGATAAAGCAGGCTCACATGTTGATGCCTACCTCTTGAGTGCTGGTGAGCTCTTGAGGGCCATGAGTATGCGATACACATCAAGATGTGTATAGGATATCGTGGATTGACACTAAAGCAAGTGGGAGAAATTATTAGGGTTGGTGCTCCGAGTGCCAATCCGGATCGTATTTATGTCTGATTCATAAATACGAGCAGTTCTATTTTCCATAATATTACTATTTTAATTGGTAGCACCCTTGTCTTTTATACGCTTATTCGATCTAATTGCGATTAGATATCTGATTACGATTAGATGGAAACTGAATCCGGTTCAGTGATAAGTGTATATTAGACAAAGACCCTAAGATTTACAGTATAGTGCGCAGTTACAACGTAATTTGTAATTGATATTGGGAAACACACTATTAGTTGTATATCCTTAAATAAAGTTCCTGGTCAAGATTTGCTAACACGGGTCGGTTAGTAAAATTCGCTGAGACCAGTACATGTGGTATATCGTGACTTGGTCTGATGGTTTATCCCAGTGAACCATGAGTCTCGGAAGACTCGTATAGACACGTAGGTGTTTATTTGATAAGACACTGAACGACTCAATGAAGGTTTCCTAATAGATGGTACACCAACGTCAATAGGAACCTTCTCGAGTTGAGCGAGCATAGTGGTCATTCGACTTGAGATACCACTGTGGATATATGAGCTATCCTCCACACTTTGATGGCAGTCACGTCAACGATCTAGCCATGATCAGACCTCCGCCTGTTCGTTGGGTGTGGACTGATGCTCATGATATCCAGTGTGTATCAAGATAGGATCCGTCAGTCCTGTGTACAGGGAATAGGCATCCTCACATGTTTATGATCTAGTAAATCCATGGCCGTGGTATAACTTTGGAAATTAGTTCCGAGTGTTATTTAGAGATCGTAAATTGAAAGTTGACTGTATTATACCAAACAGATTTGATGTTCTGATCTATATCCTAGGTATAATACGGATAGCCTGTGACGGAGGGATTATACGTATGCAGTGACCTCGGCTTGCATAGTTTAGCGAGATTATCCGTGGTCGTCATAATCCATGAGTGGGTGGATTATGGACACAAAATTAGATTTCGTGATAGATAAACCTAAACTTAGAGAGTCCCACAATATGAAGTGTACTCGTTGAGCACTTGGGCAACGCGATATGAATAATACAGATTATTTATAATACTTCACCGGATTAAATGAGTTAATTCAGATCGTTTAATCGTTAAACGACAACACATGCTTTTAGGGGATTTTGTCCGATAATAATTATTGTGTATTTGTATTTGATACATAATACGATTAGATACATATTAATTATTTGTCAAATGAGATTTTGACACATGCCATTAATATATGTATTTTGTTATTTAATGTAAATAAAATACATATATGTGTGTAAATTGATTGTTTAATTATTTAATAGTTAAATAATTAAATAATTAATTTTTAGCCTTATTCTTTTTATCATAATTGTTTTGACATATGGTGAGTTATAATTGGTAACACTTGGCATATTATTAAATCAAACTTCACTTGTCTAAATATGATTGGTTGGTGTAAAGTTTGATTTGATTTAAAGTGAATTTAATTTGATTAAATTAAAAAAGACAAAATTGCCCCTCTTTCCCCACCAAATTCGGTCAACATAAAAGAAGAAAGAGAAAATGTTTTTCATTATCTTATTCATCCTTGCTTGCTGCCGTGAGCCTCACCAAAAATGGGTTTCAAATTGTTTGATCAATTCCATGAAGATTTGGAAGAAACAATCAAAGGAAAAAAGCTTGGATTTTGGAGATTTAAGGTAAGTCTTCAAACCCCATAGCTTAAAAATTTGATTTCTTGTTTCTTGGTGATTTAGAATGGTTATAGGGTTCTTAAAAATCTGAAAAATTGGGGTTTTGTGGTTTGATGGATGGATTGGAAGTTTGTTGGCATGTGTGAAGTAGTTTTGGATTGAATTATTGTACTTAAGTTCCAAATTATTCAATTGTTGAAGAGTTTCCATTCTAGAGTTGTTGATCCACTCTAAGATAGCCTACAATTATTCTAGAGTTGTTCATGTTTGGTGAGACTCAATTGGTGTTGAGATTAATTGATTTAGTCTTGAAATTTTGGATTTAAAGCATGAAAAATTAGGAATTTCGGTTTTCTGATCAGATTATGTGAAAATGGAAATTCTGGGATGTATTTGATGTGTTATGAATGTTTTGGATGTGTTTTGGGAGTTGTCACAATTTCCGAAAAGTGTTTCCGACTTGAAATAAGCGAAAACGGCCAAAAACAGCGTTGCCGGGTGGATTTTGAGCCAATCGGGTGACGGCTGCCCAAACAGTGAATCCGTCACTGTTCAGGCAGCCCATGAACTGCCCCGACACTATTGGATCTGACCTGGGCAGTTTCCATAAGTGTCGGGTAGTCGGTTCGGTCAAAAATGTGTTTTAGGCTATTTTGCGAAAAAAATGATTTTCGTAAAAGTTTCGCGAAGTTTCAACTATGTTTATGTCAATATTTGATATTGAATAAATAGGTTAAGGTGAAATATGAATAAATTATTCATATTAGATATTGAATAATTTATTTGGTATTTTGAAAAAGTTTTCAAATACGATTTCGCCCGACCCGCGCTTCCGCTGCGCCTCATTGCCCAAAACCCCAACAGTGAGCCCTCACGTGCTTCATCTAATTGATTTGATCGGACATTTGAGGCGCTATAATTTCCCTCTCAATGACACTTTAGGACGAAGTTTCATACTTGGATCTCTCCCACCATCATATAGCCTATTTGTGATGTATTTCAATATGAATGAGATTAGTTGTTCTTACTAGGAGCTGCATAAGATGCTGCAAATTGCGGAGGAAGATCTGAGGAAAGGAGTACCGACTCGCCCTCCTAAACCCACTGCTCTTCCTGCTTCCTCTCAATCTAAACAGAAAGAGAAGAAGAAGAAAGGTAAGAAAAAGAAGGGTACAAATCTTCCACCACAGGGTAAGATAGCCAAACCCAAGAGAGCTGTCGAAGATAATTGCCACCACTGTAGCAAGATTGGCCACTGGAAAAGGAACTGTCCTTACTATTTGGCGCAAATCAGAAAGGAAAGAGCATCTACTTCAGGTACTTTTATTTTTCCCATTATTGATATCTCATTAGCTTGTGAAGCTATGTTGTCCAGTTGGATTTTAGATTCTGCTTGTCCAATTCACATTTGTAATTCGTTGCATGTGCTGAAGGAATGTAGATGGCTAAAATTTGAGGAGGTGCAATTGCGATTCGGGAGTGGCGACTCTTTGGATGCAGTTGCTGTGGGCATATGCGAGATTCCCCTACCCAGTAAGAGCCTTTTGTTGCATGACTGATTTTTTGTACCAAGATGTGTTGCAAACATTGTATCACTTTTTGTATTAGATACTGAAGGATATAATGTAAATATTAAGAATCGTTCTTTATATTTATATGATAGATATAATGTTTAGATCCTTGTTTGTCCAAATGAGCATAGTCATTATATATTGCATACCTCACAAGATATCTTTAATGCTGGAATTAATAAACGTAAAGTATCAGATATAAATAATACTGAACTGTGGCATATGAGGTTGGGTCATATAGGCGTGAAATGCCTAACCCAGTTGGTTAGGAATGTTTTGATATAGGATCTCACCATTGAACCTTATCCAACTTGTGAATCTTGTATTCGGGGTAAGATGACCAAAGCCCCATTTTCCGGTACAGGACACCGAGCCACTGACTTATTAGACCTAATACATTCTGATGTATGTGGTCCCATGAGTCACACTGCTCACAATGGTTTTTCCTACTTCGTTACCTTTACCGATGATCTGTCACGGTATGGTTATGTTTATTTGATGAAACATAAATCAGAAACCTTTGAAAAGTTCAAGGAATTCCGAAATGAAGTAGAAAAATAGAATATTAAATATATTAAATGTCTTCAATCTGATCGAGGCGGTGAATATATGAGTGGTGAGTTCAGTGATTATTTAAAAGAGAATGAGATTCTCGGTTAATATACTCCTCCGGGTACTCCACAACACAATGGAGTGTCCGAAAGGAGAAATCAAACTTTATTAGATATGGTTCGATCGATGTTGAGTTTTATAGATTTGCCCTATTACTTATGTGGATATGCTCTTTTAACTGATGCTCATCTTTTGAATAAGATTCCTTCCAAGCTGTTCCTACAACTCCATATGAGATATGGACTGGTAGGAAATCGAATCTTAATTATGTTAAGATTTGGGGCTGTCCTGCCTATGTCAGGATGGCTCAGCCAGATAAGTTTTCGCCTCGAGGGTAAAAATTTAGGTTTATTGGATATCCTTCAAACACGAAAGGATATTTGTTCTATGATACCGAGCATCGAAATGTATTCATAGCTCACTTCGTAAAATTTCTAGAGGTAGAATTTTTGTCTGAATGAGGTAATCACAGACAGGTTAAACTTGATGAAGTACAACCTGGAACCAACGAACCAGTGGAGGACCCTGAAGTTCAAATAGATGAAGATCCTTCAACACACACACTCTGTAGGTCCCAAAGGGTGTCTAGACCTTCTGAACGCTTGTATTTGATACAAGAAAAGAGTCTGGATGTTCTCTTAGTCGAAGAGACTGACCCTTATACCTATAGAGAAGCGATGTTGGACATCGACTCCACGAAATGGCAAGAGGCCATGAAATCAGAATTAGACTCTATGCATCATAATCAAATTTGGGACTTGGTTCCGCTTCCTGAAGGAATTGTTCCTATCTGTAGTAAATGGGTTTACAAGAGGAAGCGTGGGCCTGATGGAACGGTTGAAACCTTTAAGGCCAGACTGGTAGCTAAAGGTTATACGCAGCGGCCTGGTGTCGACTACGATGAAACTTTTTCGCCAGTTGCGATGCTAAAGTCTATAAGGATTTTGTTGTCTATTTTTGCTTACCATGATTAACAAAGAAATCTATATGGAACAGTCGAAGGATTTTGTATCCAGCGAAATCTCAGACATGGTTTGTAAGCTTAAGAAGTCCATTTATGGACTTAAGCAAGCTTCACGAAGTTGGAATCTCTGATTCGACGAGATTATTAGATTGTATGGTTTTCTCAAGAATATGGAAGAATCATGTGTGTACCAGAAGGCCAGTGGGAGTATGATAGTATTTTTGGTTCTCTATGTTGATGACATCCTAATCATTGGGAATGATATAGGAATGATGCAAGGAGTCAAAGCTTACCTCTGTAAGAATTTCTCCATGAAGGACCTGGGTGAAGCTTCTTATATCTTGGGTATAAAGCTCTATAGGGATAGAGAAATGAAGCTTATTGGATTATCCCAATCCACGTACATAGATAAGATCTTAGAACGGTATAATTAAATACAATATTCAGACATGGCATTCATCTTACGAAGAAGATGTGTCCGCACATAGAAGATGAGAAGATTAAAATGTCTAATCAACCTTATGTCTCATGTTTGGGTAGTATAATGTATGCCATATTATGTACGAGGCCTGATATTAGCTACGAGGTTAGTGTAACCAGTAGATATTAGTCTAATCCAGGAAATGACCATTGGATGGCCGTTGAATATATCTTGAAGTATCTTAAAGGTACTAAGGATAAGTTTATAATATATGTAGGAAATGAACTGCAGGTTCATGGGTATACAGATTCTGATTTCCAATCGG
>SKCR01045390.1:0-47350 GCA_019454045.1 Zanthoxylum bungeanum
AAGATGAAAATTAGTTAGTTAATTAAGCTTAAGCAGCTGCTGTATTACTGTTGGATGGAATGTGGGGTCCAAATATTCCCTCAATCTCTTCCGTTTAAAATGCATACATTACACATTCACGTCATACCGTCACGCGTCTTCACCGACCGTCAGATCTTTGACTCTCCTAATCAAATACCGACGGTGGAGATCTCACTAAACTCGGTTTGTCATTAGGACGGCATTGCTTGCTAAATTGATAATCAATCTTAATTAATCTAAAATCTTTAATTAAAACTAGCGAAAATAACATTTAACCCTTATGGTTTGCTCTAATATATAAGTGATCACTGATCTCCTAATATTTTAAGAACTAACACATAAACTTCCATTGAGAATAGATCGCTACTATTAATATCATTTATCCGACTCATTTCGCAAAACTAATTTTATGATCATATAGATCTTGGAAAATCATGTTTCATGATAGATTTAATATCCTCAAATAAAAGATAATCCAACACATAATCTTCTCATATTGTGTATTTTTTTTTTTGATGCATTTCTTTAACTTCAGTTTAGTTTTTTTATAAAATTAAACCGAATTAGACAAATTTATAGTTGATTATGACTTTAGAATCAATTAAACTAAAACAGATCAATTTGATTTATTCAAAATCAAACTGAACCAAATCTCGAGTTGCAACAATTCATTTTGGTACATAGAAAGAGGGCTTTTATGTTTATTTCTGTAACATTAGGAGTACTTATATATTACTCCAAAAAATTGGGTTTCCTTGTTATTATCCCTTGACAATAAATAATAAATTAATAATAATTATATAAAAAGATTAGAGATTAGTAGCCACTGAGCATTGGATCATTCACTCACGTTTTTGGACTCTCTCCATAATCTTTCTGAACAAAGTGGGGTTAAAAAGGACTAGACCAAACACGGCCTTAAGTTAAGTCTATCTGAGTTCTTCAAACAGAAGAAGAAAAACAAAAGGTAAAACAAGAATCTTGAATCTTTCTGTTACTTCTATTACGCAGTCAATAACTGAATATATTCGTTTCTTGTTAACATTTTTTTCCGTGGTTTTTTTTTTTTTTTAAGTTTGAATATTTTTTTCCCTGGTTTCTTCAATTCAGGTATTTGATTATTCTTCTTTTCTAAAGTGTTTCTTTTTTTTTTTTTTTTTGGTTAAAGTTGACGTTCAATTGATCAACTTTTAGATGATTTTAAGCTTTTGAGAATCCGTTAATAACGGGGATTGATTTTTCTTTTTTCTTTTTTGGGTTATTTTTAGAAAAAGCAAGAGAGGAAGAAGAGATTTGTGTGGAGAATAATTGAAGTAAAGCTTTGGCCTTAAATAAAAAAAAAATAGCCACGTTTCTTGGGATCTAATTAATGGCCATGTGGGCATATGGGAGTTTGTTTCTTTTTATGTTCTTATGAGAACTTGAAACTATTGCTGCTACTTTTTATGGGTTTTATTATTATTTTGTTTTGTTTTGTTTCATTCATTAAAAAAAAAGGTAACATGCTTTGTTTTATTTTGTTTGAATTAGTTTGTTTTATTGTTATTTGACTTGGGTTTTATTTGGTGATTTAAAAATAGATATTTGTTATTCAATTTGCCTCGTTTAATTCTGGATTCTTCATTCATAGCAGCATATATAATTTTTCATTTCAAGTTTTGAAATGAAACTTTAGACCAAAAGATGATTGTATGAAACTTGCTTCTGGTAATGGTGTCATCCTCTTGTAGGTTAGATGAAAGCTAGCATATGACTGTTCTTCTGTATTATTCGTTTTCTTCACGATGTAATTACAAGTATTGTTATTTTATACATACTATGGGTTTGGGCGTACTTTTATATACGAAGTGGCTGTATTGATCAGGTGTAATCCTCTGTGTTGTAAAACTATGTCATAAAAACTGCCACGTATATTCAGATAGTATTAAAGCTTGCAGTCGTCAACAAACAATCTTTTGTGCAAATTCACAAATTTACCAAAAAATATTTCTTATAAATTAATATTCAAGAGAGAACTATCCGAATTTTGGTACAACAACAGTAATGGATTTGGGGTATAACTTCTGCAAATTGAGCTTATGATGGGTTGGGGAAAAGGGTAGAACCTCAGAAATGACTAATTTTATGTTTGTTATGTTATTTAATTTCTTCAACTTAAAAGAAACAGCAATTTCCTTTTTAAGTTATGTTTATGACGTAGCAGAAGGCTTTAATGGTCTGAATTATCTGTGTTATAATATTGTTGGTTCAGATTTAAGGGATTCTTAGTGGGTAGATGGATGGATTCTCTGGTAAAAGAGCTGTTGATGGGCATGTTGTCTCTAGAAAGAGTTCTGGTCTTGTTTTGAGGGACACTGTCAATAGAGAAAAAAATGCTCAGTTTTGCAGCCGAATTGGATGCAGCAGCAGAATGAACTCCACGAAAGGTACCCAAATCGGCTGCGCAGAGAAAGCCAAATCTTCAAAGCCTTCATTTCGCTCATCTTCTAGTGGCAAGGAAATAATTGGAAGTTCCTCAAGGAATTGCGCGGTTCTGAGCAATGCAAGAAAATCATCCATAAATCCTAGGAAAAATCTACCTTCTAAGCTTGAAACGGATTCGTCTGAAACTAGTAGTGTTCATGATGAGCCAGATGTTTCAGAAATCATAGCCCCGACTGGAAAGATTCAAACAGGGCTTCTCCCTGAATCTGAAAGTTCTGATGCTAGGGAGGTTATTTTGATGGAAGAGGGGAGCTCTAGCATAAAATCAAATTCAAGATCATGTAGGACTTTCCATCAGAGGTCTGGAGTGGGCAACCGAGTTGTTTCAGTCGGTTCCTCTATCTCTTTGGGATCTAGAAATACTAGTCAGGCAACATCTAATACAAGCAGGCGTGGCTTCAGAAATATAAGATGCAACTCAATATCTGATGTCATCCCCTCTAGTAGTAGTTCGTCATCAGATTCAAGCCTTAGTAGAAGGAAGGACATGGATAAAAAGAAAAATTCAGGAGAATGTAGTTCCTCCTCTAGAGGGAAGAAGACAAGTGAAACATCATCGGAGATACGGAATCACAATCCTAATAATAGTATCTCCTTTTATGAATTGAGAAGAACTAGAAATTGGCCTCCTAACATGGATAATGGTGTTGCATCAGTTAGGACTAGGAGATCAACAAATGGTAACAACCGGGCAAGGATCTCTAATCAAGGAAATGGAAATAGTTTAGCACCAGAGTCCCCTGTTGTGATATCTAGAGTGCCTGAATCTGAATTACTTGTTGATTCAAATGTACCTACTTCTTCGCTTCAATTTTCTGCAGAAACTCCCTCAGTTCGCTCTAATCCTTACAGTAGACCAGGTAACTACAGTGGAGGCTTACGAGGCCTAATGCTTGGTACTGGTAGTCCTTCAGAAGTTGGTGGAATTACCCCCTCTATAATCAATCGTGATAATTTCACGCGCTACAACATTGATGGGATTGCAGAGGTATTGGAGTATATTGTAGAATGTTGAAAACTACATTTGCTTTTGTATGAAATCATCTCTTGCCACAGAGACGTTCGGGGTGTGAAAAATGATTGTCTTGCAGAGACACTTTGTCTTGTAATATGTCAACAAGATCTTCTTTAAATGGGGTGTGAGAGTTTAGCTTGGAGTGGGGAAATAATGAACCAATACAAGCTTGTTTTACTATATGTTTGTTTTAAAGAAGCTCCATGTCTAATATGTTGCTTTTATAACATTTTTGCAGGTATTGCTGGCGCTTGAGAGGATTGAACAAGATGATGAGTTATCATATGAGGTAGTCAAGTTTTAAGTTGTGTGTGATTCCATCGAATTGCCTTTTATTGAATCTTTTTCTTTGTTGTGCAGCAATTGCTTGCTCTAGAGACCAATTTTCTCCTTCGTGGCTTAAATTTTTATGATCAGCATAGAGAGATGAGACTGGATATTGATAACATGTCATACGAGGTGTGTTACTACACTATGATAATGAAATTTTTAATCAAGTCATTTATCATTTTCCAATGGGTTTGGAAAGCAACACAGTATTTAGCTTGCCTTATAGAATTTTAGTGGTATCATGGCAGGAACTATTAGTTCTCGAAGAGAGGATGGGTACAGTGAGCACTGCACTAACGGAAGAAGCAATATCACAATGTCTTAAGACAAGCACCTATCAGTTTACACCCCTTAAGGATGTGGCCTTGAGCTCTAGCTGGAATAATGATGATATTAAATGCAGCATTTGCCAGGTCTGTCAATTGAAATTCTCTAATCATCTACTAATCGTTTTCCATTAATACCATAGCAAACTAAATCCAATAAGATATCCCTGATGAGTATTGGATTCAAAAACGGATGCAGTTACCTAACCTGGAGTATATATTTGTCTTGTCTTATTTTGTTCAGGAAGAGTATGTTGATGGAGATGAAGTTGGGAGATTGCATTGCCAGCATAGGTATCATGTGCCATGCATACAGCAATGGCTGCGGCTGAAGAACTGGTGCCCTATTTGCAAGGCACCGGCAGAATCTGCGTCGTCATCCTCGTCATCATTGAATATGATGTAGGAGATTTGCTCTCTTTTTTTTTCATCAATTGACATTTGTACAAATTAAGTGCATCTCTTCGTCTTGACTCTTATCGATCTTAATGTACATACTACATAACAAGTGTCTCTCATCTACGCTAAGTCATGAACTAATAAACCCAGGCACTGCTGCTGTTGCTGCTGTGGGAATTCCGTTTCAATTATTAAAAAAAAAGAAAAAAGGGTAACTGTAAATGAAATTTGCTATCAGATTGCAGCTGTTCATTCAACATTACATTATTCTACTGCTTAGCTTAGCTTAGCTTAGCTTTGCTTTTGCTCTCCTTTTTATTTTATCCATTCAGAAAAGCGAGTCTTTTGGTTAAGGCATTTGTGGGGTCCTGAAATAATGTAAAAAACTCTGACACGCCATTGAAAGAAATTGAGAAAGTGATACATATGAATAACAAGAGTCCTGAAAAAAGTAGTAGTTGGTATCTGAAAAGACAACCAAATACGATGCTTGTTTCCTGGAGGAGGAGAGCTGCCCTACATATACAACACGACAATTTCATCTTCTTACCAGCACCTGCTGGTCCTGAAATGCACAGAAAATACAATTACAAGCGCACAAATTCTTATGGCTCTGAACATATGGATTTGCATCAACAAATAACTCAAAAATCTGCATCAAGGGAATAATAAAATCAACAAAAATGCCGAATTTACAAGAAGGAAACCATACAGGCTATGTTGGGGATTGAGACGCCATGGCTTTCAAACTTTAGTAGGAAGGTCCAAACCTACAAACATATCCTTGAACTTTCCAATTTGATGCTACATCTTGAACGGTAGCCGCCAGTAATACAAGTCTAACCCTTAAGCCAAAGTGCACAGCTGTTGAAAAATCTGATGGTGATCTCTGCATGAAGCTTGAATAGAACAAGGCAACCAGGCTCAAGCATTCTGTTAGAAAGTACCCAGTAAGTAATTGGTAAATGAAAAGTACCTTAGGGTCTCCAATCTCCAAATCATGTCACTCGCCCTTGTCGAAACAGCAAAAGAAACTCAGCTACTTGCTACATTAAAAGATTTCCAGGCTCGCCTGTATATATTAGCCTGAGACAGCTACCTTGACTGATCTCTACTGAAAAGAATTGGTTGTGGTTCTGGGTTATATGTGGGCTACTGAAGCCGTACTGCCCTATAAAAATTCTGGAGCTTGCAACAATGGCTTCTGGAAATAGACCTGATAGAGGGTTCAGTTAATAATCTGCATGCCAACAAACTTCTATTTGGAAGTTCCAGAACTTGTCCCTCTACAGAAACATCACAAAGCAACTTCAACAAAATGAGAAATTTCTTTTAATATGGACAAGTGACATGCTATGAGAAGAAGAGAGGAGACATAGGAGAAAGTTAAGCACAATAGGTAAGAGGATTTGTAATTCTCAACCGCACTGTAAAGACTGGCACCGATGCTTGCAAAGGACCAAAGCATTGCTATGATAGAGCATAATTGATCAATTCAGTCAAGCAGATGTATGCATCAAAATAAAGACAACTTCAACAGCTAATGAGACTTGGAATTAAGCATGAGCATTCCACAAGACTCGCACTACTACTGTCTGAGTCAGTCAGTTTACTAAGTTTTAATTTCAGTAAAGACAGATTGACTTTTATCAATGTTGTCTTTTGTTTTTTTTTCCATTTTTTCTCCTCCCCACCCCCTCAATTTAAATATATTATGAAAAAATTCTTTATTTTCTTGTTGATTCATGAACTTCCACTTCTTCAGGATGTCTGGACTATCTTTCGTAAATGTATTATGTATGAACCAAATTTAAAACTTTCAACTAAATCCAGAGAAGCATGGTTTTCAAGTGTTAAGAACAAGATATATCCACTGGAGAAGTTAAATGGAACACAGAATAAGCAGCTTAATAGCATCCAAAGGAACATTAGCTTTGTAAGTAAGAAAATATCTGGAAAAAACTTTCTGACTCACGTTAAAATATAGCAAGCAAATCACACCTCCATAGAACTCAATGGGAATGGCGTAAGCTGAAGCAATCAAATTAAGAACATCAAGGACTACAAAATGGATGTCACCTGTTATTAATATTGGAATATAAAATAAATTATCATATTCTAAAATTACATGCAGAGCAACATTGCAGCTCTTACACGAGTGATTTTACCTTTCACGTTCCTTAGATGCTGCGAAACCGTATGCCTGCAGAACTTTCTAAATGCCTCATTGGCTGTAATTTACAAGAAAAGTTCGAGATCTCCAGCAATGGCAGGAGACAGACCAACATCAGTGTAATCGCACAACAGAGCAACCAAATATGGGGTTCTATATTTGGAAGAAACCCTACTTGGTTGCTGTTAAATGACATCCAGGTGCTTCCAGGATCTGAAATGGGAGAACACAGACATCTTGATGCTCATCGATGCTCACACTAAAATTTCATCTTGTAAGGCAAGAGCATCATCTGAATGACAGTCATCTGGCTCATCAGGGTCGTATGAATGAATTTGATTCTTCAAAGATTTACAACATAGTTGCAAGCCCTTTGAACCAGAACAGACTGACGCAAATATAGCTATGGGATAGAAAATCTGTGTACGCATTTTTCATTCCTTGAACGATTGCATGCTAATTTTCTCCAGCAGCAATGGCCAATCTTCACCAAGTTGCTGTGGATTAAGCTCCATGGCAACCTTAAAATCATGCAAAGATATTGAGCATCGCTGTCGCTGGTCCTGCATAACTTCTACATGTCCACTGGTAGTCGGCATGTGTATGTGATTACTAGTCCACATGCCATTTATGATTCTGCCTGGTATCTGTTGCTTATTGACAGGGAGCTTTATTGACTCATGTGCAGACCTTGCTCCAACCAATCCTACACATGATTTGATCAACCTCTTCAAATAAACATCCAACATATTATTAAGTGTATTAGCACATTCCAGTGAAACGCCTTCAAGGCCCCGTGCTGCTGCAATCTCCTCCATGCGTTTCCATAGTGTCTCTGAATCAGGCAAACCAAAACTGTCATAACAGCTAACAAAATCACCAGCATATGCTGTTGAAATAGGTTTGCGGGACCCGCCAACACTGGCTGAGCAAAATGGAATCCCAAGGGGTGCAATTAGAGGACTAGAGAAATTAGCCTGTTCCACTTCTTCCCCATCCTGAAACACACCACCTCCAGTCTGATCTTTACTAGGTATTCTTAGTTTTTCAGTGGGTCGAACTGGTCCCTCTTTTTCATTCTCAGATTTCTGTGCAACCACATGAAGATTCTGAACTGGTCTCTGGTAATCACAAGGAATCAAATCACCATTTTCCATGTGAAGCCTACTACCACTATCTTCTGTACCCACTGACTGATGCGAAATGCATACCTTTCCATTTGGGCCTAGCAGACTAGGCGGCCTATCCCTGATCTTCCGCTCACGAATCCCAGATCTAATCTTTCGTGGGGAAACAGGCAAAACCCCATTTGACCAAATAGGTGGATCATTTTGATTTTGATTCGGAGTAAGGGACCCACTTTGCTCAAGGCCATCTTCTCTACTAGGAGAACCTTTTACTCTCTGTGTAACAGATTTAGCAAGCACTGTTTCCTGAAATGGTTGCGGGGTCTTGGCCTGACATGCATTCTTCAAGATCGAACGAATCAACTGGTTGTGTAGCGGGAGATTCTCCCTCCCAAGCAGACGAATACATGATTGATCAAACTGGCTCTTACTTAGCTTCTGACTTAGAAACCTATTCAGGCTATAAAAGTACTTTTTTGACCTCTCGGCCCCTATCTTTTCCACAATCTGAGCTTTAAATTCAGCCAAATCGATTCTAGAACCCTGCTGAGGTTGCATTTCTCAACAAACAGATTCATACACCACCCACAGAACCGGAAATCCACAGGAAAAAAACCCCCACTGAATCGCCGTTATTCCCACATTCAACCAACCACAATTTCACTCACCCCTCACCATCCAATTAAAATCAAACTCTCAAACTCTGCATATCTCTATAAACAAACTCAAAACATGATCCACCAAATAATAACAATAATAAAAACAAAAACCCAAAAACCTCATTCCAAAACCTCAATTAAAGTTGTTTCTGTTTCCAAATTACCCTAAATTCACCCACCCACAAACAATACAATGCAAACCCAAATCTCATCTTTCTCAAAAACCCTAAAAGATCAAACTCACTCCACAACTTATTCAAACCCCCCCAAAACAACACAAATTCATTCAAATACAAAAAATAAATCAAAACCCTAGCTTCAAATCACCCAGCCTCTCACCAACTTCACGAACCGCATAAGAATATCACTGCACCAAATTAAATTAAAACCCGTTATTCTTTTCACCCAATTAACATGCTCCAAAGTTCAAAATTCGAAATTTAAACTTAAACAAAAGAGATTATTGAGTTTAATAATTGAGTTAAAAACAGAACAGGAATTGAAAAATAATTTCCAATTGCATACAAAATAAGCACAATGAAGAGTAAAAACTAATCTCAAGAGTATAAATTTAATGTTTCTAAATTGATTGAAAACTGACCTTAACGAACTTTACGAATTGCAGAGAAATCGTAACTTCACTGAAACTTCGGTCAGGTTCTTCGCGGCTTCGATTTTTGGCTCTTTTTTCCCTCTTAATTTTAAAAAAATTCAGTGCATTTAAAAAAAAAAAATTAATTGGGTACTTTTGATTTAGTGTATTGAAGCTTTTGCCTTTGTTGTTGTTGTGTTAAAGCTCGCTCGCTCGATCGATCTCTGCTATTAGTTTTTATTTTTCTTCTCTCTCTTCTTTCTCAATAGCTCTCACAAGGTCTCACCTTGTGCCTTTTTTGTTGAAAAAACGTGCTTAATTCTTATTTTTTATATTCTTATTTATTTTTGCCTCAATTTTCATATTTTTGTTATTAATTTTGGGATTTAAAATTGTTTACATTTCATGTATTATGGGTTTTTTTTTTATCCCTCTAAAAGTTTTATTATATATTTAACACAATTTTTATGTATTGAATTTGGTGGAAATTAAATAAATAAATAAATATATATATATATATATATATGATAATTTTTGTAATTGTTTTTATTATTGAATTGAAAATTCAGTTATTTTTACACAAGCATATGCAGTGGTTGACTTCCTCATGTTTTTCGAAACTTGCTTCAAATAACTTTTTATTTTCTCCAACTAATTCATGATATCATCTCTATAAACAAATTTAGTAATGGATCCCAATCATACAAAAAGAATTGTACCATATATTATTGTTATTTAGGTTAGAATTGATTATTCCAAGTTTAGTCCTGTTAGAATTTTTGTTATTTTCATCAAATTTTCATCTATTTTATATATGACACACACATTTATGTGGGAATGGACGACTCCCTAAAAATACACTGCCTTTTACATTAGCTAATAATCTTTTAGATTATTGAAAAATTAATGGTTGGGATAAATGATATTAAATAAAATTATCATTTTTCTATCTGATAAATAATTTGGGTATCGTTTACCATAAAAATTTGAATTAATTCTTTTTTCCATCTACAATTAGAAAATTATTCACTTTTGCACGTAATAAAATGGAAAAAAGTATACAAAATATCCATTTAATTTAGAGAAAATCATATGTTTTCCACCTAATAAAAGTGGAACAGTGAGTACATTTGAAACTTCAGGTAAAAAAAAGAACGATTTCAAAATTTTTATGGAAAATGATACTTATACCATTGACTAGTTTGAAAAATGATAATTTCCCATTTAATATATATTCTTTCTTTTTACCTTTTGAATACATTTTTTTAGGAAAATACACCGTTATCCTATAAAATACCATAATGATATTTTAATCTTTACAATTTTGAAAATACGAATTTCAGTCCCTACCGTTAAATATTTTCCATTCATTCTGAGTCATTTGTTTTATCCAATTACTGTCGAATGATTTGAATATCTCAAAAGTTGTCCAAAGATAATAAAACTTTATTTTAAAGTTATACAAAAAGTGACTTAATTAACAAAAAAAATTTAACGATGGAGACTATAGCTTGTATTTTCTAAAAGAAAAATTATTATTTGTCCACCTTAAAATTGTTTAATATTCGAAAAAACACTCAATTTGAGAAAATGTCATATATGCACCCAAAATTATTAAAAATTGTTAATTACCACTTAAAATTTAAGAAGTTTTATCATCTATCTGTCCGAAATTTCGTGGATGTTCGAAAAAAAAAACTAGTTTTTAAAGAAATTGGGTGGTAAATGTTTATTTTTAAGAATTAAAGTGTACTGTCACATTCGTGAATTATTTCATAAATTATACATGCATGTTCATACATACATCACTACACATGGACTGCTTAAAACATAACTATAACAAACATTCATTTTCTTGTTTCTTGTAAATCAAACTCAATTAAAACATGTGCATATTTTTTATTAGTTGAAAACATAAACTACATACTTGTAACATGAAAACGTGATTCATGAAAACATCGATAGTAAACTAAAATCATGACACTGAAAAGACGTTAATGAAACTCATTTATGCGTTTCCCGTATGCTTCCGTCGCATCCATAATATCCTAAAATCCGTACAATTGTCCAAAATCCATGCTCTAATACTCCCTATTAATACAACACCAAACAACTCTAAAATAAATTAAATTAAATGGAATCTAGCAAAATAATAAGCTGATGATGCATGAATACGTGTGTGTAAATCACACTTATCAACCATTATGTACTGAAAATTATAAACTTGAACTATAACTTAAAACATAAAGCATGGAATCATAAACAGATACAACATGTGTATGGGCTTATGCAAACAATGCTCGTATGAAACTCATTACCTCTTTTAGAATAAGTATGGGATGAGCGCGATCTAAACGGGACCCTAATCGGTACCTCACTATGAGGATGCATAATTTGAAATCATAACCTTAAACACAAAACAAGTAACGTATACACAAACTAAAAACATAACTGTTCGTCTTGAAACTTGAAACTTAAAACGTAAGCGGCAATACATAAACTGGAAACATAATTCATAAATAACATACTTAAATGAATAACATATAAAACTTAGAAAGTATATTGTTTACTCACAAAACTTGATGTTCAAATGCTGACGTACTCGCGTGGGACCTAAAGACCCCTCATGCGTTGAATCTATGGAACATGTGTTCAAACACGATAAGTGTACTTGGACATACGATCCTCATCATGCACATGAATGATCTAATGCATTCATCTGTACTGACGAGATAGTTTAAGACGTTTTTCTAACATTCTAAGCTATTTGATACACTACTCAACTTATGTTGAACCGCTAATATTACTCATTACATGACATGCTCATGATTGACTAGAGGGACATTTCAACATAACCAACTAGTCACTCAAAACATCTCTCAATACTACAAGGGAGGCTCACGGCCAAACCCCCAATTAGTACACCCAATACACATGAGACCCATATCATGCTTATAAGTCACAATCTCAAAAATAAACATAAATCATGGACTATTACATGCTCATGTCATGATAATCGTGCATACCCTTACTTTAAATCTATGGAAATGACCAAATCCAAACATAGACTTGGATCTAACCTAATCCATGCATGAATCATGTCAATAAACACCTACCAAAGTAAGATTAACTTACTAATTAACCATGATCATGAAAAGTAGACATGGGTCATGCGTGGGTCTCACCTTAGCTTGAGAAACCCATTTTAAATTGCAAACAAAAGCTAGAAATGAGGATAAAGAGCTTACTTGCTTTCATTAGCACTTGGAAATGCTTGAAAAACTCTCCATATTGAGCTTGATTTGAAGAGAAAATTGAGGGTTTAGAGACGTGAGAGAGACGGAAAAGAAATATCTAAGGGCCCTATTTATAGTGGGCCGAAATTCCAGAATTTTATGTCTAAAAATAATACAGTAGTTCGAACGCTCGTCCAACGCCACTCGAAGGCACGTAATTTTTCAAAGGCACATTCGAACAAGCTGAAGAATGTCACACGAACTCTAAGACTTTGGAAGGTTGCGTTCGAACGAACTGTAGGACACAAATCAAACGAAAAACTCTCTAGGAAGTTTCATTCGAACGATTGGAGAACGTGCCACAAATATGAACAATGATTGAGTTCGAATGCTGGAACATATGTGATAAAAAACGTAATTCAAGAGTTTTCAGGCTCTATATATCTACATGTGCATAAAACATCCTATACATGAATTGTATGACCATGCTAGACATGCTAAACTTCTGGGACTTCACATGTACATAAGTCATTTTCTCAAAATTAGGTGTTTTTTGAATATCAGATATTTTTCGGGTGAACATATAATAATTTCCCTATCTAGAATTATAGGAATTGAAACTTGTATTTTCTAAAAATATAGGGATTAAAGTGCCATTATGACAATCTGTAGAGTAATTGAGTGTCATTTTCCATAATTTTTTCAACATTATAATATTTTTGAAGAGAGTATAAGTTTTGTATCATCAATGAAAAAGAACACAACCTCAGTACTGAAACATTTCTAAGTTAAAAAATACTTTTAAATATTAAATCAAATACAACATTTCCCCCTAAATGATTCTAAAAGTGTAAGAGAAGATTAGATGAGAATGTTCAAATCATCAAAGTAAGGTTAGTGGCCAAGGGTCATACCCAAAAAAAAAGAGTTGACTATGAGGAAATTTTCTCACCATTCGAATTATACTATGTATTGTTGCATATTTTGACAATGAGATATGATAAATGGACATCAAATCTGCATTCTTGAATGGTAGTTTTGATGAGATCATCTATATGGTGCTGCCAAATGGATTTATGTCTACTGTTAAGAGCAAAAGGTTTGCAAGATGTAAATGTAAATTCTATAGACTCAAGTAAGCATCTCGATCTTAGATCATAATTTTTGATACTATGATCAAATCTTATGATACTGAGCAGAATATCAATAAATATTATTTATACAAATGCATTATATAAGAAAATAATTTTATTCATACTTTATGTTGATGATATTTAACTCATTGGAAATCATATAAAAAATTTTTTAGACGTAAAGGACTGATTAGCTAACCAATTTCAAATGAAGGATTCGGGAGAGGCAATTTAAATTTTTGGGATCCAAATTACTTGGCTTTGGAAGAAAAGGTTGTTAGCACTGTCTCAAGTATCATATATTGATAAGATATTTATGCGATTTACAATGCATAATTACAAGAAATGTAATCTACCTTCTAGGCATAAAGTTCAATTGTTTAAGGAACAATGTCATAAGACACCTCAAGAAATTGATGATATGATACAAATTCTCCATGTCTTTGTTGTAGGTAGTCTCATGTATGTTATGCTATGCGTGAGACTGAACATCTGTTATATTGTGTGAGTAGTCAATAGATACCAGTTAAACCTAAGATTGGATCATTGGATGACTATTAAGATAATTCTCAAGTATCTAAAAAGAATGATAAATTATATAATTGTGCATTCTGCACAAGATTTGATTGTGAACTTATATACTACTTTTGATTTTCAATCTGATAGAGATTATAAGAAATCTACATTCAGATCAGTATTCATTCTTGATGGTGGAGACATAATATAAAGGTGTATAAAGTAATCTTACACTGTAGATGATAAATACCTAAAATATACACTTTTCAAGGATGATAAATGTACTAATATTCATTATTTTATTGTTTATGATACATTATATGAAGAATTAAGCAAAAGGGAGTGAGAAATTCGAAATTCCCGATTTGCACAAGTGATTTCCTAATTTACGCGGACTTATTATTTTGGTCATAACTTTCTTATACGATGTTCAATTAAGGTGATTCAAGTTGTGTTGGAAAGAATACTCAATTGTCTACAACTTTATAGTTTTTATTGACAACTTTGTACTATCAGTTTGCAGCGTGATGTGAAATATTGTGGCACATCACAAGCTAGTTCATTATCATTCCAGTGACTTAAAAAAGGTTTATAGCGTGCCGTAAAGATCTTTGAGTCTTGCCGTAAATGCGATAACTCCAAAATTGATATGAAATTTTTTTTTATGATATCTATATAAGGGGAATGTATAAAGTTACTTTATATACGTTTTTTAATTGAAAAATAAGCCTGTTTGGAGGCCAAAACATTCTCTAACCACAAAAACCACTCAAGAACAAACAAGAACAAGAAGATCAAGTAAGAATCAAGAGAAGAAGATTGTAGATTTCAAAGATTGATAACCTTCATGATTTGTATTCCTTATCCATATTTTCTTATTATTTTGCCTATATTTTCTTATTATTTTCCATCACTAAAAGAAAAAAGCCGTCCATTTACGGAATGACTAAGCCTAATATGGGGATCGTGTCATTATTTAAAAATGACAAATTAGAACCTTGGTGATCATGGTTATTGGGGATGATCCATGAAATAGTAAAAACTATCCAAATTGGCCAAGACAAGGCGTACATTTTCTGAATGAAAGCCAGTCTAGGCATGTGACTCTCTTTTTGGAACTTTTGGATTGTAACTAAACATTCCAAGCCCAACAAGGTTTTCATAAAAGCTGGCCTATAGACATTTCAAAGTAGTTGACCCAATTATATTGGAATGCAAACTTGTCTCAGTTGAAAAGGCCCAACAAATTATGTCTCATGGTAAAAGTATCAATCCACTTCAAATGATTATGGCCCAAATACAAGCAATATGGAGGTCTATTCCTAGGGGAAAAAAATGATTGGCTCATATATGGGATTATCTAGGGTGAGACTTAAGCTTTCATTAGTGAAGGGTTATCCATAACTAGGTCTTCCCATCAAGGGTTCAAATGACTAATGGACGCGCCTTTTTTATACCTCAAAGGTATGTGCCAACAAGTGAAGGGTATCATCACATAGCGATCCACCGCTTTGAGTGAAAGCGATTTCACGATATGCAACGCCACCAGGTTTGGAGGGTATGTAAAAATAATGAAGACATGATTCACCTCAATTTTTCCACGAATACTACAAGGCTTTTTTTGTGGCTGATTCTCTATCTCTAATGGAGTCGCCATCTATAAGAGCCAAACAGGATTTACCACTATGCTTATAACATCGGTGACCATGACACGGTTGGACTCTCTGCCCGTAGAAAGTACGGGTAGCCCACGAGGAAATAATTGGAGAGTAAAGGAGTCGACACCCAGTTTAAGACACTGTCACTGAGAATGATTTAAGGCCATATTACACCACTCTTAAGGTCCGACCTTAAACCCGTTGGGTTCAGAATGGTCATTTATTGATGCCAGTATAATATCCATGTTCAAAAGAGGATCCACATGTCTTTTAATGCAAGAATCACAAAGAATAGTTTATATTTCATGTAACATGTGCACATCAATAAAAGTAATAAAGAAACAACAGTACTAACAGAATGAATTCGACCAGACATATTTCAGATCTGGCTGTATATATATTGTCCATGTATGTCTGGCCATACTTACGTGAATTCTGGCTGGAATTACTGCTTAAACCAGAAGGACGGAAAATGCAAGATTACATTTAGATAACAACCATAACAACATAAAAAATGGTTAGACTAATAAGAATGTACACGTTCGTTTTCGTGTGGTATATGGAATTGTGTTCCGAGTGTAGGCCATACTACTGTCCATTCATGATTGGCTATAAAATTTACGTTCGAGTTTTTATCCTATATACCATGAAAAACAGACGATTGGATGTAGCTAATGTAGGGATTTAATGGAGAAAATCCGGTAACGCAGCGGAATAGTGGAAAATCAAAATTTTCCGATTTCAAAATTTTTTCTTGGATCAATTAAATAAACTTATTTATTTAATTATCTAATTATCAAATTCTGAAAAATTACACAAGAAAAATCAAATTTCTTGGTAATTACCGAATTGCCCCACAACTTTGTAAATTGATCATTTTAGTCCAAAAATTGTCAAATATAATTTTGGATGATTCTAAACCATTTCTAAAATGATTTCGAACAAGTTCAACTCATCAAAATCAGATTGCAACCAAATCCCCAATTTTTGCCTAATTACCGTGAGCACCCCTCATTTTTGATTAATTATAATTTAGTCATTTTTGTTCAAAACATGCCAAGATCAATCCAATAAACCCAAAATTTTACATGCATCATATACACTCCATAATACATCACCAATATTAAAAGCACCAAATTTGGAAGGGCTTAAGAACCCTAATTTTACAATTTCACCAAATTGACCAATATTACCAAATCTTTAAAATCCAACACTTTAATTCATTCTTTACAACACCAAACAAGTCTCACCACTTTGAAATAACTCTAGAACAATTCTAGATCACCAAGGAGTGGCTTAACAACTCTAGAATGGTAACATGATTTTCAAATAATCAAAAGTAAGCCTTTGAAACCATTTCAAGCTTACTTACATGCATACATCTTTATTTAAAGTTTATAATCAATTAAAACACAAACTATAAGTAAAGAGACAACATCAAATCAACACAAGATGAATTTAAGTATGTTAGAAACATTTTTCATGTTGAAAGATTTGAAAGAAAACTCACAAATGCTTAAGATTTCCAAACATTTTTCATTTTTCATGCTTTTCTTCTTTTCTCCAAACTTTTCTCTCAACTACTTTTGTGTTTGTTTTTAGACTTATGAAATCCTAACCTAATGAAAAGAAAAAAAACAATATATACCTCCTCCAAATTTTTCCTTGGCCGAATTCGGTAGTAGGAAAATATCTAGATATTAATTTTTTATTTCATTTAATTACCTTATCAACTTGCAAGCTTTATCATTACAACTTTAATGAATATTCAACAAGTCAACAATAGCAACTAAAAGTATTTCCAAAAAATATCACAACTTAGGATATTTATATTTTTAATTAATTTAATTATTTAATAATTAAATAATTAAATAATTATTTAAATACCGATATATTAAATATATGTTTTATATTTACATTAAATATCAAATACATATATATTTATGATATTAGTCAAATATCTCAATTTGACAATTAATTAATGTGTATTTGATAAAATTTATCATTAAATGCAAATACACAAAAATTATGAAATGACTATTAGATCCCTTCACATGTATTTTTCGTTTAACCTTTAAACGACTTATAAATAATCAATATTATTTATAAATGTTGCCCTAGTGCTCTACGAGTATATTTCATTAGTGAGACTCTCTAGATTCATGCATATGTGTCACGAAATCTAATTTCGTGTCCATAATTTACCCACCCGTAAATTATGATGACCACAGATAAACTCATTGAATCATACAGGTCGAGGTCATAACAAACGTATAATTCCTCCGTCACATGTATCCGGATATATCCCAGAGATATAGATGTAAACGTCAAATCTCTATAGGGACTATCTCATCAACTTCTCTATTAGCAATCTCAAAAAGAACACTTAGAACTGTCTTCTAAAGTGTACCACTGGCCATATTTTTTATCTGATTGCTAATCATATATGGAGTACCTATGCTCTGTACACAGAACTGACGGATCCTATCTCGACACACACATGACACCCTGAGGATCTATCCACACCCAACGAGTAGGCGGAGGTCTGATCTAAATAGATCAGTGACGTGACTGTCATCTAAGTGTGGAAGATGTCTCATGTGCCCATATTGATATCTCAAGTCGAAGAATCACAAATACTACTCAACCCGAGAAGATTCTTATAGACGTTGGTGTACCATCCATTAAGAATCTTCGGTGAGTCGTTCGCTATAAACACCTACACGTCTATACGAGTCCCCAAGACTCATGGTTCATTGAGAAACCATTGGAATCATATATTCAAGTATATGACATGTACCTTTCTCAATGGGTTTACTTTACTGACCAAATAGTGTAAACATTGATTAGGAACTGTTTGAGAATGACAACATCATGATACAACTCAATGTCAGTTGCGACGCTTTTACAACAGTATCATGACTAATCATCCTAAGGCCTATTACATCTTTACCATATTAAAAGATATATTATATTACAGAAACTGCTTATTTTATTCATAATAAAATGTCTTACAAAAGCTTTTTCAAAGAAATACAAACGGGAATTGGCGTTCTGAGCACCAACCCCAACAAAATCTCCCACTTGCTTTAGTGGCAATATCAATTGTATCTAATACCCATCGACTCCACGTGTTTATCAACCAACTTCAAAGGTATGGCCTTCGTCAGCGGGTCTGTTACATTATCTTCACTCGGTACCTTGCACATGACAATATCTCCTCGCGACACAATCTCTCGAATGATGTGGTACTTGCATTCCTCATGCTTCGACTTCTGATGTGCACTTGGTTCCTTTGCTTGCTCAATGGCTCCAATATTATCACATTATAACATAATTGTATTCTCGATACTTGGGACAACTCCTAATTCTGTGATAAAGTTCCTAATCCAAACAGCTTCCTTTGCAGCTTCAGAAGCTGTAATGTATTCCGCCTCTGTGGTGGAATCTTCTGTTGACCCCTGTTTGGAACTCTTCCAGTAAACTTAACCTTCGTTAAGGGTAAAGACAAATCCATACGTAGACTTTCTATCAACGGGATCCGACTGGAAGTCGGAATCCGTATACCCGTTAACTTGCAGTTCATTTCCTCTATAAATTATCAACTTATCCTTAATACCTTTAAGATACTTCAGAATATGTTTAATGGCCATCCAATGGTCATTTCTTAGATTGGACTGATATCTACTGGTAACGCTAATAGCGAAACTGATATCAGACCTTGTACATAACATGACATACATTATGTTACCCAAACACGAAGCATAAGGTTGGTTAGACATTCTAACATTCTCATCTTCTGTTTGTGGACTCATCTTATTCGAAAGATGAATCCCATGTCTTCTTTTAAACTTAAATATGTACGAGTCGTAAAAAAACATGTATAAAAAGTCAGCGGTAATGAAAAATCTCACGATCGTCGGCCTGGAGATGTGTAACCTACCTAGCGAGACTTGATACTATGTAGGCATAAGGCAAGACAATGTGAGTGTAACATCCTTCATCAGCCATCACTGCACCCCGCTGGCTCTCCATTCACACAAAATACAAACATAAAAACCCTAGCAACCCACGCCTAACATACACAACAACAAGAAGCAATTCCTTCCTCCTCACTTACCCTCCATAACCGAAACCAAAACCCTTCCCCTCTAACCGAGAATCACAACCGAAACAGCCCCATAAATCCCATTATCATCACCGAAAAAGTCCTTAGAAAATCACCCTGGCAGTGACCGAAACTGCACTCCCCCAAACACCATTCACCCACGCAAATACAGCCCCTCTAAACCCTCTAAACAACCGAAAATAACAGCCCCCATTCATCACAAAACAGTCCCTTATTTGCCTTAAGATAGTGACCAAACTACGGCGGAAAAACAGCAGCAAAACAGAGTCAAAACAGTAGCTTGAGCAGCGAAACAGCGAGGTAAAACGCAAACCAGTGAACCAGAAAAGTTGAGGAGCTTTAACCCTTCCGATCTCCGTGAAACGCAAGTCCGAAAGTTGACAAAAAAAAGTTAGACCTGAGGGTACCTTGTATTCATTATCTTTCATTTGTCTTTTATTTATTTTAATATATTATCGCATGAGAGTCGTTTTGTTGAGGCATGATGTGAATTCCGGATGAACGGAATGCATGTTCTCTTTTGTGGTATATCAGATGGAAACCCGGACGTAAATTCCGTAGCCGAATCCGAATGGACGGTAGTACGGTCTGCACTCGGGATACAACTCCACGTACCACTTGAGAGATACATGTATTCCGTTTCATCCAAACTTGTATTTGAGCATGATGTACTTAGTACGTTATTTATTTATTTAGCCTGATTAGGCCTAGTGCGTTATTTATTCTTAAGCATGATTTAGCCCTTAGTATGTTAATCTTTATGCATGATTTAGGTATCCATGTGATTAGATATGTCGTTGTTGTGATCATGTTTGAATGCGGTATCTAAAACCATATGAATGTATGCAATCTGCCAGTTCCCGTTCGAACGCGTCATCGAACGCGAACCTTCTGTTTACCGTTCGAACGCGTTATCAAACGCTACTCGAATGCGCATGCATTTTGTGTCATCAAATTCAAACGAATTTTCTGTTGCGACGTAATTAAATCAAATTCAATTAAATAATTTTGCCTAGCAAAATTACTATTCACGTCGCTAGCGAATTAATTCTAAATTAACTCGTTCGCCCAATTTAAAATCTAATTTTAATTTCGCGTAGAAATCCAATTTCGTATAATATATCGAATATATTATTTTATCGATTAATTCCAAATTAATCGTTCTCTCTCTTTAAATAATATTTTATCCTAGATAAAATATCTCTGTAATTAATCCCAGATTAATTTTCTCTCTCTTATAATTAATCCCAGATTAATAAAGTACGAGTCATACGTCATCAGTGAATCTTCGGGAAGTGACCCATGAGATCCCTGGATATGTTGGCAGTAAATCCGGTCGTCGGACTATCCAAACACGTACGTACCTAGTATGACGCTTTTACCGATTTACAAGACATGGTTGGCTTCTAGCAAAGCACCGTGCTTACCCAATTCTCCAGAAATATTCTTAAAGGAATATGTGATCTATATCAGGCGTAATATACGTATTATTGCGTATTACGATCCAGTATCGGATGTCACGTGCAAGGCCTGGGGCTGGAATTGTGTTTGCCCCGTACGAAGCACATATCGGATCTCTGGTAACTAGTCTCTATAATCGGATAAACATGACCTAGTCATAATATCCCGATAGCTGCAGCATAAAAGAGCACCAGTTCCGTATCCTACGTGATCATCATCTCCACTATGACGGGAGTGATACTTCCATCTTGACATCACACTCAATGCATTACGATTCTCAATATACCCAGAAGAGGCGTACACAGAACCTGTTAAAGCCCTGGACGACCAAAACCAAAGTATATTGATTATCGAAAGTATTAGCGGTGCAAGTCTCAGGTTAAGACCAAATACACCTACCCTGATTCGGACTTCCATAGACACATAGTCATACTACCAATGGAATTCCGATGGGTCTATCCAGAGCGAAGCTGTTTCCGTACCATCGGTAAACACAACCTCCTATTACACTTTTGCATGAGTATCATATACCCAAATATATGAGAACTATGTTGTTATGCTCCCACAACGCACACAAGTGTAATACTAGTCTTTTACGCATTATCGATGTCCAATCTCGATAATACTCTGACTAGGGATATTTAATGATTAAACCTTCGTGGATTGATATTGTCTCATATCATCTCAATCCGGAACTAATCATCAGGACCTTTTATTATTTATACATCTTGGTAATCTAATTACAAATGATAAAAGGGCAATTTCCTTTGTCACATAGTTAATTTGTACAACAACACCATGATCTGTACAAATAGTGATGCTATGGGTCATAATTGTCCAACAGTTACACGATTCAAGGTTGAAATTTTTTCCTGGAAAGCTGAAATCAAAATGGTCAGGTCCATTTGTGATTACTCAGTGTTACCCTATAGAGTTATTGAGATATACAATCCCAAGTCGAGAAACACATTCAAAGTTAACAGCCAGCGTGTCAAGCACTACATGGGAGAATCATTTGAGCTACAAAAAAGTGTCACACTTTCAGATCCAGCCTAACGTTAGGGAAATCATGTCTAGCTGACGACATTAAACTTAGCACTAGTTGGAGGCAACCCAAGCAATTTGTGTATATATTGTGATTTGGTGTCTTTTAATTTTTATGTGTTTAATTTTTACAGGTTAAGACGCATTTCAGGATGGAAGAAGCTCTCACAAATCTTCACAAATAATTTCCGTATCTCCCTCAAAATTCTCTGATAAAGGTCTACAAAGCTAACATGGAACGAATGAGACTTCTGACAATCCATGATATTCCTAATGACATTCGTTGGGTAATCGAAGCACGAGTCCGATTAGCAGGTGAATATTCTGATTCTTGTAATTCTTATTAGTCTGCTTTTGGAAGAAGCACTTATGCAAAGAAACGTAGAGCTAAGCAAATGGATGTTTGTTACAAATGTGCATGCTAGAATTGCAATACTCGTTGTCATTCTTTAGGAATGGTATCTGATAATCGCGAAGATAAAATTAAATTCATTAGGGATGGCTTAAGTAAGGAGTCTTTAGATAATATATCTTCGACTCTTGAGACGCATCCCAGTGGATATGTTCATATAGCCATTCGTAAAATACATACACAATTCCGAGAAGAAAGACAACAGTTAAGTCTCGGGAATCTGACTCTAAAAGACCCTGTTTGCCAATTTATAAGAAAATTGGATGGGAAGCTTGTCCCTGACGCATAGACGTCATTCAAGCCGTTACATTATTGTAAATATTATATCTCTTTGTCTTTTCTTAATAATTGTGATTTGTTTTGTTATTTTCTCCGACAGGATCCAGGCTACTTTTTGACCTTTCACGATTTACTATTTTGCCATTAATCATCATTTGAAAGATACTTGTGCTATTATTACTCACCATTTTTAGGTTCTATAAATTCAACTTATCATTGCACTCTTGAAGACATCCAGAGCTGAAAAAAGAAACACAAAAATATGGAAGTCACTTCGAGAAGACGAGCTGTAAACATTTGTACGTTTTGTGGTACCAGTGTTGGTGTTAAACCGGAATACATAGCACCAACACATGAATTGAGTCGAGTCTTAGCTGAAAGGAATATGCACCTAGTATATGAAGGAGGCAATCTTGGACTAATGGGGATCGTTTCAAAGACTGTACATGATGAATGGAGTCAAGCCTTGGGAATCATCCCAAAACCCTTGGCAGAGGCGAATCTGATAGGACCATCAAATGGAGAGGAACTAATCGTGCCAGGTATGTCTGAACGATAGGTAGAGATGATTAACCGTGCTGATACTTTTATTGCTTTGCCATGAGGCTTGGGCACGATGGAGGAAATTTTTACAGTACTATCTTGGGCAAACTTGAACATACACCAGAAACCGCTTGGACTGTACAATATTGATGGATTTTATGATTTTCTTTGTGTGTTTCTTGATGATGCCCGGAGAAATGGGTTCGTGTCAAAGCCTGTAAAAGAACTCATCTTTACTGCCAGGATTGCCTCAGATTTAATTGACCAAATCTTAGCCTTTGAACCTCAAATTGACCTCATTCTTTCCAAGATAAAATGTTCCGATGATGATCGTGGTAAGAGGCGTCGAATAAATCTGGATCTTAACCTTTAACTTTTCATTTAGATGTAGAATTTCACCTAACCAGGTACGGTTTTCTAAACTATTCTTCTACTGTTAAAGACATTAAGGACAATGTCTCATTTAGGTTTGGGGGATGAGAATAGTTAAATTGTATCTTATTTTTATTATTTTATTTTTAGTCAAAAATTTTGAAAAAGCCAAAAAAAATTGAAAATTTTTACAAAAACCAAAAAAATATTTTGTATTTTTGTGTTTTTATTTGATTAATCAGGCGAAATTGGTGTGAGATAGCTGTGTAAGGAATTTTCATTCCTGAGACGTATCTCAACCTATTTCGGAACAAATTAATTTTTGTTTATTTCATTTTAAATTATTTAATTTGTGAATTCTCCATAATACTGACTAAAATGAATCTTCATATGCTCAATTGACAAGTATTATCAGCATACATGGTAACATACAGACATGAGCTGTAATTGAAAAGTTTATAATATTCAGTGCTCTAGTATAATTGGAGGAAGCATCTAAAAAAAAGCGATGAAAAGAAAAAAAATGTATTAAAAAAAACATCTGAGATCCGAATTGTTAAATCTGTAAGGGTGTCTTAACACCTAGTGCCCTAAAACCAACTGGTTTGGGAGTTACTGGCCCAAAACTCGTTACATGGATCGAAGATGTTGCCAATATATATATATATATATATATATATATATATATATATATATAATATATATATATATATATATATATCTGAAGTCTGAGTAATTAAGTCTGTAGGGGTGTCTTAACACCTAGTTCCTTAAAGCCAACTGGTTTGTGAGTCATTGACCCAAAACTCGCTACGTAGATGGAAGATATTGTATATAAATAAATAAATAAAAACAAAAATCAAAGAAAAAATCAGTTTAAGTCAGAAAAATTATTCCAATGCTAAAAAAAATGTGAAATCTGATATAACTTTAGGACAAAAAATTACTTTCTTCTCAACTGCATTTGTGACTATTGTGGCAAAAAATGAGTTGATTAATATTTTGTTGACTGTGTATATGGAGAATGGTAAAAATAATCGGAGAATTTACTTATTCGGTAATTTAGAATGAAACAAAATAACTATTGACTTGGATTAGATGTTTCATCTGTTTAGTCACTAACTTCTTTATTCTCTTTTCTCTTGTCTTTTTGCTTTTGTGTGCATAAGTTTTATTATCTTTTTACTTTTGTAAAACGTTTGTGGGTATCGTTGCTGTAAGCCCTCACGAGACTACAACTCGTCCACTAGGGACACCTAGGGATTTAAAGGCTTGTTATATACGCTAAATACAACCGTGATTCCTACGAATGTGGCTAAGTTTAATTTTAATTTAATTTTATTGTTTTGCTCGAGAACTACCAAAATGTTAGGTCTGGGGTGTGATGAGCGGAAAATATATCAATATTTACCGCCCCTTTTACTTAATATTTTGTTTAGTTTCTTGGGTTTGATGAACGTATTGATATGTTTTAGTTTATTTTGCAGATAAAATATTATTGGGATTCAATGAAATCATTTAGGACGAAATTTGGGTCAAATAAGGGCAAATATTGGACTTGACATATTAATTTTGGAGATTGGAAACTTGAAAAAGCGTTTTAACGAAGTGCAGTTTTGGAAATTTCTGTTTTGCGCATCTGTCGTATTTTGGGCATAAATTTTTACTCCAATATTGGATTGAGCTGATTTAAGTTCTATATTAAAGAAGACTCAAAGACTTACAATTTTTAAAGATAAAATAATTTCTAATTCTGAAGATTTCATGACCGAAATTGATGAAACATCCGGAGGTGTGTTATATGTAATTATTAAAGTCATTTTCAAAGAAAAAAATAAATTAATAAATAAATAATAAAAATTATCAAATCACCACCAAACATGATAGCAATTGTGGAGCAATTAATTATGGATTTGGTGGAGTAATTAGTGGAGCAATTAATAATGGATTTGGTGGAGTAATTAGTGGAGCAATTAATAATGGATTTGGTGGATTATTTGATGGAGGATTTGATGGAGGTAAAATTTTGCCTATAAATAGCAAGTTATTTCATTTGTAAATTCATACTTTCTTATTTGAAATTCCTTAAGAATAACTAAGAAGATTGTATCTTGCTTGTTTATTTATCGCTTTCAATAATTAATTTCACTTTCACACTTTCTTTTCTTTACTTTTTCAGTTTTTACTTTCCGCAATTTACTTTTACGCATAATACTTTTCTTTCTTTACTTTTTCAGTTTTTACATTTCAAGCAATGAGGAGGTAACTCCCCCTTGTAAGGGTAAAAGGTAAAGCTTTTATTATTGCTATTTATATTAATCTCCCTTAATTATAATATAATAACTATTTAAAATCTGACTTAATGAGGATACCGCTATATTGGCCGGATGGTAATTAATTATAAATTGATTTTAACATGACTAAGTATTGATACCGCCTGATTGGTCGGTTGGTAATTAATTATTAATTTGACTTAATCATGATACCGCCTATATGGTTGGTTGGTAATTATCACACAAAGTTAATATATTATATTAAGAGAGATATCTAAAATAGTAGTAATAAAAGTTGATCCTCTAACCCCAACATTTTATTTTATTGTACTTTTACTTTATTTACTTTCAGTAATTTACTTTTCATTTATTTACTTTTTACTTTTTACTTTTTACTTTATTTACTTTCAGTAATTTACTTTATGTCTTTTATCTTATTTAAATTTTTACTACCGTAAATATGTGTCGTAACTAAGCCAGTTATCTGAGGTTGTGATGAAATCCAATATCACCGGTTTATAAGGGGTTAAATTACAGTTTGGGTAATATAAAGGTTTATTTATTGAGCCTTAATCTTAATGCTTTTTATTAACTGGCCATTAATAAAATTGAACTGGTAAACTTAAAATGAACTTGGAAAAGAGATTTTAAGTTAAAGACCTTAGACTCAATAGTCCACGATCTTCCTTGAGGATAGATAACCCTTTAATAGGTTTCCTTACATGATATGAATATACCTATCGGGCATGGAGAGCCATAATTGGAACTTAATCTTAATGAATTCAGATAACTTGGTTAACATAGGAATATGATTAATTGGGTTATATTGGGTATTTGTATTTGACCATCGGAAGAGGCTTTTACATAATTTCGTGTTTCAGGTTAATAAACCAATATATTAACAAACGTAAAATAACCACTTCATATTTTAAAAAGATATTGGAAGGATTCACAACCCTGGATAGTTTTAGCAATTTGAATTTTCTTCAATCTACTTTCAAGAAGTTTTATTTACTTGTTTTAAGTTTTAAAGTCACCACCCAATCAAACAATCAATCCATTAGATACTTGTAAATATTTAACTTCATAAATTGATAACAAAAGGTTTTAAGTCGTCGTGAGATCGATATTTTTTATACTACTTGAACGATATGTGCACTTGCGTTATAAGCGTGTGATTAAGCCGGTCAATTATCACCATACTCAGCTATCGATAATCTATGCACAACCACAGTGTCATGTCCTTCTTCCTCACAAATAATACCAGAGCACCCCACAAGGACACTCTGGGGTGAATAAAGTCCTTATGCAACAAGTCTTGCAACTGCACCTTCAACTCCCTAAGTTCTGCAGAGGCCATCATGTATGGAGAAATGGATATAGGCTGAGTGTATGGTATAACATCTATACAAAACTCAATCTCTCTATCCCGATGTAATACTGGCAACTCATATAGGAATACATCTTGATACTCCCTCACCATTGGGACCTGCTCAAGGTCTATATTTCCCGCTCTGTTATCTGTCACATATGTCAAATGACTTATGTTTCTCTTCTGAAGTAGCTTAAATGCTTACATAGCTGATATCAAATTTTGAGGCGCTACAGTCATATCCCCCTGATAAACTTTTACTGGTCGATCAGGAACATGTAGCGTAACAGTCTTCTCCCGACAATCTAGTAATGCATGGTACTTGGCTAACCAATCCATTCCCAGAATGACGTCGAAACTCAATATACTCAATACTACTAAATCAGCATATCAAATATACCCATCAATATCTACAGAACACTGTTTCATACCCCGCGTAGCTTCTATGAGACCTTATACTGGTGTAGCTATAATAATAGGAGAATCTAAAGGCTTGGTGTCTTTACCCATTTAGGTTACAAAGTACGGTGCCACAAAAGAGTGTGCAACACCCGAATCAAATAACACCCTCACTTGCACAAAATTAATCAACAATGTACATATGATAACTGCATTGGATGCCTGCGCCTTCTGGAGGGTGAAGGTATACACCATGCCCTGAACTCTACTGGAGGGAGCCTGTCATCGATCACCTACTGACTTCCCATTCCTCTACTGTCTGTCCTCTGCTCACTAGTATTTTCTCTCCTCCTCCTACACTTTTGTTAGGCTAGGCTGGGGTGCAGATGGAGTGGCACTGAAAGATGGCAACTGAAATGTTGGTACTGGATATTCTCTTTTCAAATGTCCCATTTGTCCTCATCGATAAAAACCCATACTCCCAGATCGATAAGCCCTCGAGTGAGTCCGCCCATATATTGAGAATAATAGAAGGCTTCGCCCAGACTGGGCTATTGAGGGAGAATAAACTGCACGAAAGGTGGCACTCTTATGATCCTGACCTTCTTGAACTGAACCCATATCTCTACGTGTAGTAGGCAGAGCTAACACCTGTTGCTGCCTAGTAGGGCCACTCTGTTGCGGCCTAGCCCTCTTCTTTGATCTATGTCTCTTTCGAGACTCTCTCTCTGCTTGTCTCTCTCTGGCATGTGCTTCATATCGCAAGGCAGCATCTAAAACTTGAGTGTAGGTAGTGGCATTTGTGAAGTGAATGAAAAGAAACAAGTAATCTCGAAGCCCGTTAAAAACCTATTCACTTTCATTTCTTATGTACTGATTAAATGTGGGGCATAGCTAGACAATCGTGTAAATCTTATATCATAATCGAAAACTGTCCTCTTCTCGCCCTGAACCAACTGTTCAAACTCCCGGGCCCTAACATCTCTGATACTCTGCAGTAAAAATCTGGATAAGAAAGTTGTACTGAACTCAACCCATGTCAATGGAGGAGCATCTCTTCACCGACTATCTTGATAAGACATAAACCAGGTGTTGGTGACATCCATCAGCTTGAAACTAACTAACTCCACCGCTTTCTCCGATGAACACCCCAAAGTTGTACATATGCGATCTGATTCCTCAATAAAATCACAAGGGTCCGGGGAGGGCTCTACTCCCAAGAACGTGGGAGGATGAAGCTTCCGGAAATCATGTAAGGACACTAGCAGCTCCTGTTGTTGCATAACTTGAACCATTACTGGAGGTGGCTCATTAGGCATAGTAGAAGGTCCTGCTTGGAAGGTAGTAGGATCTGATCTGTTTAGAGGAACTACTATTTGGCAAGCCATGGATAGTCCTACAGGTGGTGGTGGAGCAGGAACTGTGGCATCTGCAGCTTTCGGCTCTGGGCCTAGTGGCTACTGTTGATGGGTAATCAACTAGGCTAAAGCTGCTACCGATTGCTGAATCTACTGTAAACCCACAACTATTGGGTCATTAGGCTGAACCACTAGTGCTGCTCTACCTTCCCCTACACCGCTCTCATGTATGGACTCCACTCATTTCCCATTATCTAGCTCATGGGGAGGTGTTACTGATCTATGATCCGAATCTATGCCCTGAGGCGCCCGACCATGCCTGGGTCTACCCCTGACTCCATTTCTTCCTTGTGTGGCATGAAATCTAAGAAATTAAGAGAGAGAGAAAAATAGTCAATTACATTCAAAGGAATTATAAGTAATGAGAATGAGACAAACCTTGAGACAAGGTTACTAGAGTAAACAACCTCTTATATATAGTAGTACCCCAATTATACTACATATACAAGACATTATTACTCTCTTACTGTAGCCACTGACTCCATAGACCATGCTTTGATACCATCTTTGTTACATCCCAATTACGGGAATGTCATTGGCAGAAAACAGATCCCATTGTCGCCTAAGCCTATAACTCATGCAAATGAACACTTGCTCTTATCTTAATACTATACAATCTTATAACTAGTTACATATGCAAACTTAAAAGCTTAAAGTAAACTTAAGTGCAATATCATGAAATATATACATATCTGAGAGTATTTATCGTATACATATCATCAAACATATGTCTACAATACATCAAAATGAAATCCTAGAGAACTACATTCTATATGAGTTTAAGTCTGGAATGATGGACCTCATAACTAGTGAATGCAGCATAACACATGTCCTCAAGCTGAGTCTCCAAAAGTTGCATGTGGCTCACCAAAAGACATATAATGTAAAAGAACTGGGAAGTGGTGGGGGTGAGTCTTATGGAACTCAGTGAGTGGAACTACAAAATCAAATAAACATGTATCAGTGTAACTGTTTTAAATTACTTTAGCTTTTAAAAACGTTTCTAAAATCCTTGTTTGAAAACTAATTATTTCTTTCAAACTTAAGAAAACCATTTCTAAAATACTTCATGTATAAAAATCTCTGCTACTGTAGAAAACATGAAGCATGGGGGCGTTACGTATCGCCGTCCCCCCACACGTTTAACTAGTGGTCTTGGAGAGTTACGTATCGCTGTCCCCCAAGTCACTGAACTAGAGCCAATAGTGCTAATCCATGCTACTACCTGACCCTGAAACTAGAGTCTAGGGGCGTTACATATGTGCACACGTTCTCTGTCCATTAATTCCATAAGTTAGAGCTGAGTGTTTTAATTTTGATACATGTCTCTTATGATGCTTCTATCCCTTTGAATGAAGTGAGGAAAACTAAAAAAAATTTCAATAAAAAAGGTCACGCATCGTGACTTGCGACTCTGGGAGTTACGCATCACGACTTCAGATAAAATAGAGGCTCTGGTTTTTATGCACGTCGCGACGTCGGCCCAGTTGTGTCGTGACCCGAGCTCATTAGGTCTAAATCTGAGGTTCTGCCTCATTGCGCGTCGCGACGCGAGGCCGTTTCCAGGATCAAACTTTACCTCTTCAATCATCAACTTACAACATCCATTGGTACACTACCAAAAACAACTTCATGCACTCAATTCACCACCAAACTAAGTGATTTACTTTCTATACCATCAAATTCTATGAATCTTTACTAGATCAATCAACTAGGGTAACATACTTAGGATTGCCCAAACACCAACTCCTTAACACAAAATCATCCCAAACTTTATTATTTTTCAAGTCAACAACACACTACAATCATCAAACCATCAAAACTCAAAACATCAAAGTTTGGGTCAAGCAATCTTATCTTATTTCAATGTCTTTTTCACCAAAGAAATCTAAAAGCTTCTTTCCCCCACTTGGACTTAGATTGGGATAATGGAACTAACTAATCTTTGATGGTTGAAGACAAATGAAGAAATTTTTTTCCTCCTTTGTTGTTTATAGGGTTGATCATGAGAGAGGGAAAGAAGGAGAAATAATGGGTTTTTTCATTTTCTTGATTTTTTGTTTCTTTAATTATTCTTCTAAATAGCCCTAACATTTTCTAGAAAAATTAATAAGAAATTAGCTATCATTTATACTATTCATTGGCCCTATATTTGGGTTAGGCTTGTTTAATTCCTCTTTTAGCCCAAACATTTATTTAGGGTTAATTTTAATCGGTTTAAAATTGACCCACCAATTCGTCTCTAGAATTTTGGCTAACCCTCGAAAAATTTTATCCAAATCGTCTAGTTACCTCATTTAGTTTTGTTATAAAGTTTCGAATCGTTATAAATTCTCCCCCTTAAAATGATTCATCCTCGAATCAAAATACTTAAGGAAACCTGATGTATATTTTCTACCATCAAGATCTTCTGCCATCTCTGAATCTGTATAGCCTTCCAAGATTGGATCAGCTCCCATCTAACACATACATAACTATTTGATGTACCCTTAAGGTACATGAGAATCCATTTTACCGTCTCTCAGTATTATTTTCATATGTTAGACAGACAACGACTCACTATATTCACTACGTAAGAAATATCTATCATGGTACATACCATAGCATATATTAGGCTTCCAACTGCTAAAGAATATGGTATTGATGACATCTCTTATATCTCTTTCTTGGATGAGGGGCACAAACTCTTACTCAGTTTGAAATGGTGCGCTAGCGGAATGTTGACAGGTTTGATATTTTGTATATCAAATCTCCTGATCACCCGTTCAATATAATTCTCCTGTGAAAGCCACAACTTTTTGCTCTGTCTGTCTCGAACTATTTGTATTTTCAAAATCTGTTGAGCTGCTCCTAAGTCTTTCATGTGAAAATATTTAAAGAGTTTCTTCTTCAGCTGGCTGATTTTTGCTGCATCTTATCCAACAACCAACATGTCGTCTACATATAATAGAATAACAATAAAATTTTCATCCGGAAACCTTTGAATGTAAATACACCGGTCTACTGCAGTTCTTTTATAGCATTGACTCACCATGAACGAGTCAAACATCTTATACAATTGCCTTGGTGCTTACTTAAGACTGTACAACTCATCTTTAGCTTACAAACAAGTTTCTCTTTTCCTAAAACATTGAAACCTTATGATTGTTCCATGTAGATTTCTTCATGTAGATCACCATGAAGAAATATTGTTTTAATATCCATCTGTTCAAGCTCTAGGTTCAAACTGGATACCAATCCTAAGATAACTCAGATTAAATTCATTTTTACAACTGGTTAAATTTTTTTTATCAAAGTCGATTTCTTTTCTATAGAAATCCTTTAACTACAAATCGGACCTTGTGTTTCACCATATTTTTGCTGCCATCTTTCTTCAGCTTGAACAACCATTTGTTCTTCATTGCCTTCTTACTTTGCAGGAGCTTAACTATCTCATAATTATGATTCTTATACAGAGATTCCATTTCATCATGTATTATGTGCGGCCATTTTCCTTTGTCTTTATGAGATACAGTTTCCTTGAAATTTTCTGGCCCCCTCGTCAGTAAGCAGGATATAATAAAATCCTAAATATCTAGTTGATGGAATCCAGCCTTGATCAGATCTTAATACTTGAGATTCATTGGTTTTTGGAGGTCTGTCATCATCCAGATATACAGATAATCATATAGTCTCTGATGGAGCGAGTTGCGAATCCCCCTGCTCATCACTCTCTACTTCCTCTTATGGTTCTGCTTCTGATAGATCATGCACCCCTTCATTTTCTGTGGCCACTCATGTTGGTTTTGGGTTTGTGTTTGGATTTGAATCAGTTTGTGGGCTTTTCAATGAATTTTATTGTCTGGTCTTCAAGAAACACTACATCCATCTGCTTCTAATAAACTTCTTTTCCTTCGGGTCCCATAGCATGTATCTAAATTCCTCGTCTCCATAGCCTATGAGATGCATGAAGTAGTCATTACATCGAGCTTCTGCGTGAGCTCATTGGATACATGTGCAAAGGCTAAACAACCGATTGTTCTAAGTTGAGAGTAAAAAAGCCTTATTACCATACCATACTTTCCCCGGAACCTCAAAATTCAACGGTATATATGGTGATATGTTGATCAGGTAGCATGGGACACGAATAACTTCTCCCAAAATGGCTTTGATAGTTTAGCCATGTTGATCATGCTTCTGAATTTCTCCATAATGGTGCAGTTCATTCTTTCAGTAACATCAATATAATGTGGGGTGTGTGGAACCGTATTTTCATGTTGAATGTCATGTCTTTCACAATAGGCATCGAATTATCCAGAAATGTACTCGCCTTCATTATCTGTGTGAAGGCACTTCAGTTTCTTCCATGTTTCATGCTCTATTATTGCATGGAACAATTTGAAATGATCCAAGACCTGGTCCTATGTCTTTAAGAAATATACCCACACTTTTCGAGAAGCATAGTCAATGAAAGTCTCAAAGTACTTGTTATCGCCTAGTGAATTAACCTCTAATGTACCACAAATATTTGAGTGTACCAGATTGAGAACTCTGATCTTCTCATAGAAGAGAAGTTAAATGAGACTCTATGTTATTTATCAAATTGACAGTGATTACAAGGATTTAGAGCGGCACTCTTAGAGACATAGATTAAATCATTCTCTGCCAAGGTAGACAATCATTTTTCACTCATGTGACCGAGTTTCTAGTGCCGCAGATTTTGAGAAGCCTCCCGTTTAGCTACATTAAGGCTCTCTGCACACATATTCACATAAGTCTTATATAAAATACTGTAAATATATCATCGGGCGATGACCATGACACTTTATATCATTCTCCATATGCCATTGGTAAACTGGCTAGCATAGCTCTATTTGTCAAGGGCTACCCCCGATGGTAGATTGAGCCGAAGTTCTGGAACATGTCTAACATCTTTCAGGGTTATTATACACCCTCTATTTGTCCGCATATTAATATCATCAATCCCCACTATTTGAGAGGAACTGATATTTCCCATTTTCACTGCACCAAAGTCTTTTGCTTTGTATGTTGTGAAGAAATTCATGTGAATGTGACGTGATAAGATGTTGTTGTATCTACTACCCACTCAATATCTAGGGTTGCGATGTGAATACATGTCTCTTCCTATATGAAGTAAATGATTACATCTCATTGGATAACTACTAGTGTCTCCACATAATTATTGTTTGTCTGGGAATTTCCTTGACCTTGTTCTTATTGTAGTTTTATGTATTTCTTCTTTAAGTGGCATTATATGCCACGATAGTAGCATTTGTAAGTAGGTTTTCTTCCGTTTGTGGATTTACCTCTACTTTCTCGATTTTTATCTCGTTGTCTTCCTAGATTCTTCGTGACGAGGGCTTATGTCTGATCTATGCCCACATTTTTTCATATGGCCTCCCTATTTGACAGATCATCTTTTGCCATAGGCATGATAAGTTTACCTCCTGGAGTCGAATTTTTGAGAGTAACTACCAATGTCTCTCAGCTATCAAGAAGAGAACTGAGTAGTAGGATGACTTGTTTTTCATCTCCCAACTGCATGTCTACTGCAGACAACTGGTTCACCATGCTCTGGACCTCATTGGTGTGCTCTGCTACTAAAGTTTCACTCTTTAACTTCACGTTCACCAAACACCTCATTATTAAGGCTTTATTACAAGCTGTCTTAGCCTGTTACATGCCTTCCAACTTCATCCAAATTTTATAAGCATATGTATCATGTGCTACATGGTGGAAGATGTTGTGACCAATCCACTGCCTAATCTGACCCAGATTTCTGTTGTTGAGCTTGTTCCAATCACTCTCTTTGAAAGAATATGATTTCACTCCTTCTATCTCGATCACATCGTATAGATATTTATAATGCAAATAATCTATCATTCGCGACCTCTAGAGAGAGTAATTGGTTATCGTCAGCTTAAGTATTACACCATAATGCAGATCTTCCATTTCCATTATAAGTTTAAGATTTAAAATGAAAATAGTATAAAATCAGTGATAATTTTCACAAATCGAAGGTCATTGTTGCGTCCGGAACGGTCGAAAATAGTGAATTTGACTATTAGTTGGTCCAAATCTGACTCAGGGGCTGATTTGTAAATTTTAAAAAATTACTGGCGTTAAATTATAAATTTTAGAGACTTTAGGGGTTCAATGAAATTTACCAAGCATTATTGTGTGTCGACACGCGATGTTGATGTGTCTGATGACTGGACGCTGATGTGGCGGACACGTGTATCGTCTACAACCTCTGGAGCGCGTGGGCAGTCCTCTAGAAGGCGCGTGCAGCGCGTGTGAAGTCATTGATCTCCATTTGATTACCAAAAATACCATCGTACTTGTATCGACGTGAACAAACTGATGGTATGCTCAAAATTGATCTTTGATAACTTTTCCGAAACTTAAATTTTTCGAACCGTGTTCCGTTCTTTGATTTTACGATCCCGATGTATAACTAAAGCTTTTATACTACTTGTTGTGATTCTCTGATCACTTAATAGTATTTATGAGGAAAAATCGAATTCTATTACTATAAGAACAGAATTTACAAGTATTTGAAACTCTACAAAAAAAAAAAAAAAAAAAAAAACACTTCACTTTTTACACTCTCTAAGCATCTTTACATGAAGCTTAATTGTTGGGATAAATTTAGCTCTCAAATGAGCTCTGAATTTATAGCTAAAGCATGACTCAAACTGTCAATAAATAAATAGTGCCCACGTAAAATTATTTATAGTTTTGCACCAAATATTCAAAGTCTACCTAAAGATGGTTTGGAGGCTTGCAATTATAGTTGACAATGCATGCTACCATGCATGCAGCTGGATCCTTCAAATAATGGGAAATGCTCAGGGCTCCTTTCTACTTTAAATTAGGGGTGGCAATTTGGATTATGATTCGTTTATTTGTTCGATTCGATTCGCTTTAAAGCTAATATGAGTTTGAAAAAATATATATGTTTAATAAATGGGTCAATTCGTTTCGATTCGATTATTAAACGAATCGAATACGAATTTAAGCTTATTGATTCGTTTATTCGTTTAAAATTCGTTTTATTATTTTCTTTTACTAGTTTTTGTGCATTTTCAATTAAGATTCGAGAATTTATGGTTAATTACTATTAAAAAAATAATATTATCAATATTTGGTGAATTATTTTTAATAAATTTATTAATTACATATTTCATATGTATATATTTATGAAAAATAAATGTAAATAAATTATGAAAAATTATGTTTTTGAATAATATCATGACTAAATGAATATTTGTATTCGATTCGTTTAATAAATGAATCGAATATGAATCCATCATATTTTGATTCAATTCGTTTAGGATTCAATACAAATTTGATTCGTTTTGTCACCCGTATTTTAAATTATAACGTTGCTTTCACAGACTTGAATGAAACTATAAAAAGTTATGTTTAGCACTTGGTTGTAAAGTTATATTACTATTTGTTAATATACTAGAATTTTATTACATTTTTTGTGTTCTTCTCAAGATTGTCATTTGAAAAATATATTATATTTTCTTCTATAATTCATAGAAATATACATTTTGTTATATAGTTTTATCAAATAAAAAAAAATGACGGAAGAGAAAGCTTTATGTGAATTGTTGGATCAATGAGGAAAGGAGAGCTTGGAAGTGGGTGTTTGCATGGAGGCATCAGACAAGTCTCCAAGGGCTTTCTGGACATATCGTCGAGCGGATTATGTGCAATTGCATCACCAGAAATGACCATAATTTGTCCAAAATCTTCAACACACCACACATGGCTATCCTAACTGTTAGGAGATGGTGAACTGAAACTGTCACGTAAGTAAAGTGAAATTGAGAATAATTATTAGTTTAGGAGGCATTATCTACCATATAACAAATAATTAGGAGGTTTAACTTACCATATAACAATACAATAATAATTAGGAGACTTAGTCTATCATAAATATTATCAATAAAATAAAGTAATGAGACAGATTTAACGTGGTAAAATCCTCAATGTGAGAGAAACATTCATGGGCAAAAGTAGAAAGATTTCATTATGGTAGAAAGAATTTTACAATCTCTCTCTAAATTAAAGAAGTGAACAATCTCACACTCTCTTAGAATAAGAGAACTACAACTCTCTCACAAACTCTTAAGAAGAAACTATATTTTCTCTTTTAGAATACAGATGATTTGGTTGAGAATGAGATGAATAAAATAATGAAATGAAATCTTTATTTATAGACATGAAATTCACTGTGCAAATAGTAAATTCTAATTTTTTATTATTATCTTTTTTAAACATGTGAGACCCACCCCATATTTTTAATTTACTTATTTTCTTCCATCATATTTTCGGTGTATGATTGCCTTGACTTTTAACACTAACCTCTCCTCATATCTGGGAACTATCATAGATCATAAATTTTGGAAACTAGTCACAAGTATATGTTACCATTTATGATTGATCATAAATTTTTGTCACTAGGCATAAGCATTTATTACGTTCACAAACTAATATTTTAGCTGGAAGAGCATTAATGCTGGTGTTTTAATGTTTCACTAAACGTTAGTATTAACGCTCGCAAAATCATAATATTACATCATGAGATTATTTATTGACATTAACTTAACATTTATTCCATAACTTATAAACTACCTTAAACACATCCTATAAGAGAGATGAAATGAATATAATCAATTTACCCTCAATCATGTAAAAAATAAAATAAATCCTCAATACAATAATGTTAATTATGACAACTCATATCCTAAGCATCTCCAACATGGCTCTCTATATGTACCCAAAAATAACATCATTTTTAATTTAGGAAGTCATAAAAGAGAATTTGTTCAAATAATCCTCTTATATATCTCTTACATATCTTCTGTATGATATAAAATCATATTAATTAGTTGATTTTTATAATATATTCCTCCTAAATTTAAGAAGCGAAGTCACCGGAAACTTAAGTAATATCCGAATAGAGATTGTAGTTAGAAATTATAATCTAAATTCACTCCCTAAATTTATAAAGTGGGATATGCACTTTTCGAAAATAATCTACCTTAAATTTTCGGTTACAATCTTAAATTTTTCGTAGCTGATGCTTAATTTTTACTGTACAAAAGATGGGGGGTACTACACTAATTAATGAGTCGTTCAATTACCATCATTAAGTAGTATTATAGTTTGTAAGCATTTGTACAAATTTATTTTACATAAAATAATATGGTATAACTGCTTTGAATAAAAATATCTCATGGTCTATATAATTTAATTTATAATTTTGTATTCTCATCCATAATTACCTTGGACATGAATTTATGGCTCTTTCATTGCTAAATAAATATTATTGACTAAACATTTAATTACTTTATTTTCATTGTTTTATTAAAAATTGATTGATTAATTAAAAAGAGATTCATCTCGGTAGTTAGCACGGTTGATTGTGGAGATGGTCAACATAGAAAATTGATTGGAACTCTAAAATTTTGTCTAGGTTAGGACCATTAAATCTAAGATCAGTTATATTCTATGACTTATTTTATTTTATTATTATTATTTTTAAAATCAAAATAGAGTAACACTTGAAGAACCCGCATAGAGCTCTCCAACAGAAATTAAGCTCGACATTCAACTTAGTTTATCTAATAGGAACGAATCTAGCTTCAAAGATTGAGATGGTATGTAATGGTAAATACGGTAAACAGACAAAATGAAAATCATGGACATGTCAGGATGACATGATCATAATATTATATGATTGATGTGAGAAAGAAACCCGTGCGACTTAAAACATATGACAATCTAAACTTTTAGAAAGAAAACTTAACACCCCTAATCTAATATATAATCTTAGTTTATCGTTGTAGTTATAATTTTAAACAGTATAATGTTGTTGAATTGTATCAATGTCGAGTCCTTTCAGCTTCACCACTGATTCAACGTGCCCTTTCAAAGTATGCAACTCCCTCAGCCTGCATTTGCATATTATTACAATACATAATAAATAGCTAACATAATAAATATGTATGCTTACCTTGCCACCTCGGCACGCCTCTTGGCTTGCTCGGCGATCTCTGACAGCTCCCTATAACTATTTTTGTCGGAGAATATGGTGTTGGATTCCGGTGGTTGAAGACCATGCAAGGTCCTTTGTGCAGCAGCCCATTGTGCCTCTCTCTCTTCTTTTCCATAGTCTTTCTTGGTTGTGAAAGCAGTCTATTTTTATCACGAACACACAAATGCAGAATTAGAATTTGCAACAATTGTACAGAAGCGTACGTCTTGCCTAAGAAGAAAACCTTACCTTGTTCTCCAGAAGAGTATCCCAAGCTTTCCCACTGAGGATGTACCGGATTCCAAACTTTAGTATGTCAAGAGGAATATATGTTACCAGACTGTAAAGCCAGATACACCCGCCCAGCCCCACCCACAACCCTCTATCCGCGCAAAACTCCAATTTGCATACACCGCTATGAAAGTTGCTACCTGTTAAATGAATAATGATTCTGTATATTTTAGCTCTCCAAGTTAACAATCTAAGAGATGAGATATATACATCTTCAAAAATTGAACAGGAATGGCAAAAAGCAGGGACTGTCCAAATTTAAACTAGTTTAGTTTGCTTTGTGTTGCATTTGAAACGAGTGCGTACTCATATTTCAGTGAGTGATGATGTCTTCATTGAAAAATACCCGACGGAGTATGAACTGACACAAAATGAAAGCCCTTTTAAAGCTTTGCAAGTCAAATTGAATTCTTACAAGTTGTGCAATCACAAATGCTGTGACTAAAAGAAGTCCAGGGCGTTCAATGAAGGACCAGCTGCGAGACCTTGTGACGAAAATAAGGGCTTGGCTAATAATACTGACTTGCAAGTATAAAGCTGCCATCATCTCATCGGGCCTATTTCTTAATGATCTTACACCAAAGGCGTCCTGCATTGTGGAAAATGATAAACAAACAAAAATAATTGGATATAATGCCTCAACAAAGACAGATAAATAAAACAATAATGTCATGCTTGAACATTACCGAGAAAAAGTCAGTCTTCCTCATTGCCCAAAAGAATATTACAGTCATGATTGCCAAGTAACTTCCAAGCACAACACCAGTTGCAAAAATCTCTTTTAGTTTCCAGCTGTCTGGGAGAGGGGATGGCTTGACACGATCCTTTGAAATCGTCATAATTGTTCCTATAATTAGGAAGAGAATCAGACTCCTGATCTTCTTAAGTCATGAGAAATTGTGATAAGAGACATATATATTGACATATTGGTTGGTTGAAGATGATCTCACCGTCATTTAAGATGGCAATTATCAGAACCATGAATGGGGAAAAGTCAAACTTCCATATCAACGCAATAAGCATAAAGCCAAGCTACAATTGAGGACAGTGAAGATAAATTATTGAAATATATGGTAAGAACATCTTAATAATAGCACAAAGTTCTCAGTAATATATTTGGAGCACTTACCACAATACGGATGGTAATTGAAACAGCATATATCTGTGAAGATAGTGGATAAAATAAAGAAAAATTAGACAGAGTTAAAAAAAAAAAGGAACTTCAACCGAAAAGGAACTTTAAATGCGACTTACTGTGTAGTTCTTCATCCTTTGGAAAATAGCCCTGCTGGTCAGCACTGCACTTATAATAACACTCAGTCCAGGTTCAGTAAGGACAATGTCAGAAGCACTTCTGGCAGCATCCGTAGCATCAGCAACAGCAATACCGATATCTGCCTTTTTCAAAGCAGGGGCATCATTGACACCATCTCCTGTCATACCACATATATGTTTCCTCTCCTGCAGCCTCTTAACAATTTCGTATTTGTGCTCTATCATATGGGAAAAGATAAACAATAGTATGTTAAAACGGACACCAAAACAATTCAAATCCATGGCAGTTTCTAAAGGTAAGGGGGCTTCTCTGTGTAAAATTTTTGTTGATGTTCACAATTTATCTACATAACCTTGGTTATAGGTAATGCATGATGAAAAAAGAGTTACTAGAATTTTGCACTGTTCTGATGCTGTAAAATAAGAAAATATGGCAACTAAATGCACCTGGAAACACTCCAGCAAATCCATCAGCCTTCTCAATTAATTCATCCACAGGGATGGCCGCAATGGAAGCATCCTTGTCCTGGCCGAGCAAAGATGAAGAGGGGTACATATTTGTTCCCATTCCAAGCCTTCGACCAGTTTCCTTGCCAATTGCAAGTTGATCCCCTAGTCACAATTATACAACTGTTAAGTCATACCTAACAATCAATGCAAAAATATTGGAAATATAAATAACAAGTTTTACCAGTAATCATCTTGACATTCACACCAAGGTTGAGAGCCCTTCTGATGGTTTCGGCACTATCATGTCTAGGAGGATCAAAAAGAGGCAATAAACCAACAAGCTGCCATGGTGCCCCAGGACTATCTTTTGTTTTCTCAGGTATTTCCTGAAGACATATATTGTGTGGAGATATAAGTTAAAGGCTAGTTATTAACTCGGATACAGGACACTGAAAGAAAAGTTTAAAGTAGCAGACCTGTCTTGCAACAGCCAAAGACCGTAGTCCTCTTTCAGCAAATTTGTCAATTACAGCATGAACTTTTTTCCTAACATCTTCCCTGCAATGGCAGAGGTCTAATATCTGGTTTAAAACAGGAAAGCAAGAAAATTAGTATTTAGCAGCTTACAAAATTTATGCTCCATATGACGTCTCAAGAAATAGCATTATTACCTGTTCAGGTGCCCCTTTACTAGCACGATGCCAATTTCCATTAGAATCAATATATGTTAAAGCAGTCCTCTTGTCTACAGGGTTGAATGGTAGGAAATGAACTTCTCTGATACCAGCTCTTGCCTGCTCCATAATTAAAATTACAGTTATAAAATTGAAAACTTTCATAGTTAACAGACAAAAATGACAGCAGGAGATGAGAACAAAAACAATTATACCTCCTTTGGATCTGCCAGCATCCCAACAATTGCAGCATCAATGGCATCCTGGTTTTCTGTCCTTGAAGCCCTTGCTGCAAGAAGGATAACATGTTCTTTCTCCACACCCTTTTCAAACACTTCAATCAGGTTTCTGTCAACAGTCAGCTTGTTCAGGGTTAGAGTGCCAGTCTTGTCACTGCATAGAACATCCATACCGGCCATTTCCTCAATGGCAGTCATTCTCTTGGTGATAGCACCCTGCTGAGAGAGCCTGTGGGAACCAATAGCCATGGTGACGGACAAAACGGTTGGCATAGCAATAGGAATTCCACCGATCAAGAGAACAAGCAAATTGTCAATTCCATCTCTGTATTTGCGGTGTTGTACTGGGTACATGATTATGATCTCAGCAATTATTCCAACAGCGATGGAGCAAATGCAGAAATTACCAATGGCAGTCAGAACCATCTGAAAATGGCCAACCTGATTGGTGCTGTCCACAAGATGGGCAGCTTTACCAAAAAAGGTATGCACACCAGTGGCAATGACGACTGCCTCTATTTCACCTTGTTTACAAGTTGAGCCAGAGAATACCTCGTCATATGGGCTCTTGGTGACCGGAAGAGACTCTCCGGTAAGAGCAGACTGATCAATCTTCAATGGATCACCCTCAAGAAGACGAGCATCAGCAGGAACTATGTCTCCCAATTTAATGCTGATAACATCTCCTGGAACCAAAATCGAAGCATCTTGCTCACTCCATCGGCCATCTCTCAGGACCTACATTGTGTCACGAACAAAAACCACAGATCATGTTAATAAAAACAAAAAGGAAAAATGTACAAAATGATGTGAGATTTTGAAGTTTATGGACATTTGTTGTCACCTTAGTTTTGGGAGCCAGATTAGCCATGAGAGCTGCGGCTGCATTACCGGCATTATTTTCTTCAATAAAGCTGATTGTGGAGTTGATTACCAACAAAACAACGATACCAACAAAATCCTGCCAGTCCGGAGGCCGTCCATCACCATTTGCCAAGGCTATAGCCATAATGGCAGCAGCTTCCATGACCCATGACAAAGGATTCCACATAAATCCCAAAAACTTGAGAAATTTGCTTTCCTGTTGGCAGAACATTAAAAAATCAATATATGCAAAAGAAAAAAGTAATTATTTGTAAAAAGAGGAGCAAATTACACAGGAGAATTAAGAGCAATGATTACTGTGTGTGTGTGTGTGTGTGTATATATTTGAAGTTACAATGACTACTAAGTAAAAAGGTACAAAATATAAAGACCTTTTTCTCTTCTAGTTTGTTGGCGCCAAAAACTTGAAGCCTGTGGGCTCCTTCCTCCGAAGTCAGACCTTCTCTTGAACATTTCAGCTGCTCAAACACTTCCTCTATAGGAATCCGTTCCTGTAAGCAAAAATATCAAAGCTTTAGCAATTATGTTGAACCACACAAACTGGGAATCAATCTCTTGATTATTTACATGAAAATTGCCAGACTATTCCATCAACAATTATGTTTTAAACATTATTACAACCTTTGATAGTTCAACATGAAATCCTCAATTTCCAATCATTCATGAAGCTTAGATCTTAAGATTATGTCTATAACCCAGGAACATGTAAGGATTATTCTCAATTAAACAGTTTTTATGTGTATAAGATCCAGTTGATCAAATTCAGTTTGGAATTTATGGGCGGCACTAGGAGTGTTGCTACTCATGCCAAAGTCTATTAATGTTCCTATAATTTCTTTTAGAAATAATAATAAAATATTTAGTGGAAAATAAAATTTTTGCCACCCATTTTGGACCCTTTGAGTTATATGTACCGTAGTGCTATATATCCCAAAAAAATCATCTAAAATGAGGAGTGTCATCATGTAAATTATAAATAATACGATAAATAATTTTAAAATTTATGAAATTCACTTTTCTATGAGTATAGTTTCACCTCACCTCCTTTAAAATAAATCTGTGTCATCTCATTTTAGATTCTTTCAAATGATTTTGGGGTCTCTTCTATAATCGTTAACAACATCGAGTGGCAAAAAAAATCATAATATCACATTAATTTAATTATCAGACATTAACAGCGACTATAGAAGAACTAAATGTCTTCTGATTTTTTTTTTTAAAAAAAAAAAAAAAAAGTCTTCTAACTCACTCTGTCTCTCTAAGCCATTAGATATATCAATAAAATAAAATATTAAAAGAATCGAATAAAACATCAATTTGCAGTCATTTCCAGAGAACAGAATTTGGTTCTCTCAAATTATAAAATTAATCAAAAAAAACGACAAGCTGGATAAAGTACCACGGCCCGTGACGGCCGTACTCTCAAATATGAATGAAAAACGACACGTGTACGATACTACATACAGTACAGAAATACCACAAAACACAAGAAATGAAAAAAAAATACTACAAAATTTCTATAAAAATATAATGAGTTTGACACCCGCCATTCGGCGCGTGAGGAATACAGAAAGGAAGAGAACTAACTGTCTCGCGTCCATGGTCATCTCTTACATGATCATGTGCTTGTTTTGAAAAAAAGAATTGCAAAAACGCATAGCCACTTAAACATCTTTTCGTGATACATGATATTTAGCCATCATTAAAATTAAAAAAAAAGAAAAAAAACATTTAAATTTAATGAATAATAATTAAAAAGAAATCTGAGCCATCCACGTTAGCGTAAGGTTACACATACTATAAAGAAAACTACTACTCCCACCCCCGACATGCGGCCCTCCTCTTGTCTCCCCGGAAATTTCAAATTTGCCCCCATTTGAGTTAAAAATTTCATTCCCCTCACATATAGTCATGCGCCCTAGCATAACTTTAAAGTAAAAAAAAAAATCTGAAAATTATTTAAAAAACTGAATTTATGACAATTTTTAACCTGCATTATGTTAGAAATTTAGGTAAAAGTATTTCAAAATTGGTCAGTTTTGCATTTTTGTCAATTTTTTATTTGTTTAATAAATATTACAAATTTAGTATTTATTAATTTAATTTTTTGATTATTTTTAATTTAATTAACAATATTTATGTATAAAAAAAATATAATTTTATCAAAAAAATCAGTTTATAAAATAAATTTTGACATAGTCCATAAATCCCCACATAACACCGTCGGGTTTTCTTACACCTTCATTATCCTGTACCACCCATCCCAATGTGGTGGTGGGAACATTCATCATACGAAACTAAAGAATGGGCAACTCGTTATAGGATTCGTAATCAATTATGTTACGAAATATTGAGTATCTCACCAAATGCGTTAGGAGAAGATTTTGGAGGCAACGTAAATTAGAATTTGTGTTTATATTTTTAAGTGTAATTTTTTATGTTATTATTTGTACTATTTTTTAAATATATATTTTTCTAATATACATGAGAATATTTTTATAATACATAAGTAGTGTTGAATAAATTAAAAAAGATTCACAAAAATTAAATGAATAAATGAACACAAAATAATTAATAATAAATATGAAATTTGTAATATTTATTAAACAAATAAAAAGATTAGATATATAAAAAACAAAAAATATAAATTTTAAAAAATAAACAAAATTAAAAAAATTAATTAATAAAAAAAATTTAAGTTGTGTTAAATTAATATATATATATATATATATATATATATATAAATAGTATTAAATAAGTGTGTATATATATATTGGGGGAGTGGATTTTTATAAAAGAGAATGATAATTTCGATATCTAAGTAGGAAAAAAAGAAGTGGGAGTTTTGAGGGTGGGAATAGTAGCCCTCTACTATAAATCACCACATCATCGGAGGCGTGACAGTGACAAAAAGTCACGCCGCAACCGCCGAAGTTAATAATAACATAAAGTGAAAAATCTCCGTTATATAATTATATTGGTACAAATAAGAGATAAAAAGATAATTAAATTTAATCACAAAAAGATTTAAAAAAAAAAAAACGCTAAAAGTGAAAGTACACTAGCATAACAAGAACATAAGCGATGGAATCATTGATCCGTAAACACAAACAAACGATGTGAGATACGTTCCTTGTTTGGTGAGAAAATTTAGGAAACTGAAACGGCGCTGTTTTGTGCTTCAGCAAAACAAAAACTGAAAGTGTGGTTTCAGTGTTTTGAAATTAAACGACTTGCTTGTTTGCTTTGTTATTGGGAACCAAATAGAAAGTGGAAAGAGAGAAGGAAAGAAGGAATGAAGAAGAATACCAGATCAACGGATTCGTTTTTGATTTCCTCGAGGCTGATGGCCTTATCGCCTCCCATCGTTGGAGCTCAAAGCGACTGTGAGTTTTTTTTACGATCCCTCAATTGCTCCAGTGAATGGTTTATAATTATATATATATAAATAAAAGAGAGAAACGAAATTTCTGAGAGGAGGATTTATAATAAGAGTCTAACAAGAGAAAATTTATACTGCGAGCATTGAATTTTGAATTGTGTTTGAGAAGTTTGAGATAAAATCCGAACGCAGCTTGAATTATGCCACTGAAGTCGCAGCTCTCCCTTTTATATTTCGTCCCCGGCTGTGGTGGGCCCACTCGCGCCTTTTTTCACTTGTCACGCGCTTTGTGAGGGAGTGAACCACACGCGGGGACTGGTGCCCTCGGTGCTCAGTTTGGAATCTTTAGAGGTTACGATGATCACGTTTGTTGCGTCATATCAATGTATTTTGTGGCTAAAAGGAAAATATCAAAAGAAAAAGTAATTTCTTTTGTTTTTGTTTTTGTTTTTTTGTTTTTTGCACACTAAATTTTGGTGATTTGGTTCCAAAAAATAATTAGGAGTTGATTAGTCTATATATATAGATATGACTCGATTTTTATACTTTCTAAGTCTGATGTTTTTCATTTAAATTATTTTTAAAAGGTTAATTAACTTGATTTTGCATGCCATTTAAGCGGTGCGTTATTGTCTTGTTGATAAAGTTAACCAATGGGATATATTTTAATCAAATGAGATAGGGACAAAGTTGTTGCACATTTGTTATAATCTTTTAGAACGATTTCAT
>SKCR01045391.1:0-47149 GCA_019454045.1 Zanthoxylum bungeanum
GCACTCACCCCTCGCGAGGGAAGACCTCAAACCGTTAGGTTCGAAATGGTCCCTTACTTATGTCACTTGTGATGATATAATTTGTGCAATGAATCAACCAAGTCTACTCAATAATCATGCTCAAGGGTACTTAGATCTAACATGCTTTCATTCAAGTAATTCCACGCAATGTAACACAACAAGCATATTGAACCATTAAATCAACATGTATAAATCATTACCCAAACGCATCATAAACTAAGAACATGCATAATGAACAACCTAAACATGCTTTAACAAATAAATAACAAACTAAATTAAACCATGCTTTAAATAATAAACATATAACCTAAAGACTATAACATGCTCAAATACAAATTAGGATGAGACGAGATACGTGTATCTTAAGTGGTACGTGGCATTGTATCCTGAGTGCAGACCATACTACCGTCCATTCGGAGTCGGCTATGGAATTTACGTCCGGGTTTCCATCCGATATACCACAAAAGAGAACACATATCCCGCTCATCCAACAATCACATCATGCTTCAAACGACTCTCATGCAATTATATATCAAAATAAATAAAACAACAATAAAGAAGATAAGTAGAAAGGTGCCCTCAGGTCTAACCTCTTTTGTCGTCTAAGAAAGGGCGTTACACGTCCGTTGGAAGGGTGAATGATCCGCTACTCTTTTAGTTCACCAACTCAACGTCTTTCCTCGCTGTTTTGCTATTCGGGCTGCTGTTTCAAGTCCGTTTCGCTGCTACGTTTCAGGTCACTGTCTTGGTGGTTTAGCGGACTGTTTTGGGTGATTTTGAAGGCTTAGGGAGGTGCGTTTGTGGGGATTTTTAGGGAAAATTTATGGAGGTTTTTGGGGGGTTTTCTAGGTGATTTTAGGGCTATTTTCTGGCTAAAGCCGCAGCCAAAACGGACCAGAACAGAAGGTGAAGATGCGGCAGTTCAAGGTGCAGTGGGGGCGTTTTCAGGGACTGTTTTGGGGCTGCGAATGGGGCTGTGTTTGGAGGGTGTTTAGTGCGACTTTAGGGCTGTGAATAAGGTTTATTTGAGGGTGTTTTAGGGCTGTGAATGGGGGCTGTAACTCGGCAATGGAGGGTTACGTTTAGGGCTTGGACGTGAAGGGTGTTGATGATGGAGGGAAGGTGCGGCAATGGAGGCTATTGGATCTTGAAGGTGCGGCAATGGAGGCTTCAGGGGGCTGCTTGGGCGTGCAATGGAGGCTTAAGAGAGTGCTTTAGGCGTGTGAGAGGGATGTATATGTGCCAGGGTTGTGAATTGGAGTGAAGGCCTCTTTTTATAGGCAAAGAGAGAAGACTTTCCTAATTTGAGTAGGAGAGAATCTCCTAATTGGTTTCTAAAAAGGAATAGATCTCCTAATTTGGATTTGTGATTGGATTTGATTTGGTAGGGATTTTATTTGATTTGAACATGTGATTAAATATCTATTTACCTAAATAAGGAGCATATGGGCGTGAATCACATCTTTGGGCATTGACTTGGTTTGACTTGGTGGGCTTGGGTATTTTGGGTTTGGTCTTGTGTTTGGTAAATGGTTTATGAGGTCTTGGGCCTAAGATAAGCTTCGAACGGAAGTTCAACAAGCAGCCGAAGCTAAACAACTCAGATAAAATCCAACAAAATTCTATTTTCCAACTTTACCCTTCCAACATCTGTTTCCCGCGGCTTTCATGACTAAAGGGGTAGTTGTCTCCATACGAGACTCATCATCGGGCTGATATGCAAAAATGCAATGCCTACAGCCTTGTTCCCGAATTGTCTTAAAATTGGGCTTTATTCCCGAACTGAGCTGACTGTGGGCTTTGTTCCTGAATTGTACTGAATGTGGGCTTTATTCCCGAACTGAGCTGACTGTGGGCTTTGTTCCCGAACTGTGCTGAATGTGGGCTTTATCCCCGATCTGAGCTGACTATGGGCTTTATTCCTGAATTGTACTGAATGTGGGCTTTATTCCCGAACTGAGCTGACTGTGGGCTTTGTTCCTGAATTCTACTGAATGTGGGCTTTATTCCCGAACTGAGCTGACTGTGGGCTTTTTTCCTGAATTGTACTGAATGTGGGCTTTATCCCCGATCTGAGCTGACTATGGGCTTTGTTCCTGAATTGTACTGAATGTGGGTGTAGGCATTGCATTTTCGCATGTGAAACCCGATGATGAGTCTCAATTGGAGGCACTACCTTTTTAGCTAAGGATATTGCGGGAAACGGAGGTCGGAATGGGAAATTCAGAATAAGTACGTCATCAGATTCATTTCGCAAGTTCACTGTCTTCGTTAGTGCTGCGTTCGTGGGGGCGAACGCCAAGATGACAGAACATTGCAGAGATTGGGCCGAGAAATTACCGTATGCTTTGTGGGGGTACAGAACATCAGTAAGAACAGCAAAATGGGCCACATCTGACTCTTTGGTCTATGGAATGGAAGCAGTATTGCCAGTAGAAGTGGAAATACAGTCAATGAGGGTATTAGCAGAGGCAGAATTACCAGAACAGGAGTGGGCCGCACAGAGGTTTAACCTGTTAGCAGTATTGGATGAGAAGAGAATGAAGTCTTTGTATCACATGCAGTTGTATCAGAAGAGACTGGCCCGAGCATTCAACAAGAAAGTACGGCCCACCAAGATCAGAAGGTGTGATTTGGTACTTAAGCAGTTGAGGCCGTCGACGACAGATCCAAGAGGAAAATTCAGACCTAACTGGGAAGGACCTTACATAGTGCAGAAGGTAATGGGAAATGGAGTAGTGAAGCTATCAGACTTAGAGGGGAACGAGTTCACCGAGCCGATCAACGTAGACAGATTGAAGCAATACTTTGAATGAGGGAGAGAAGACCGAGCAGTCACCACGGGAATTGGCAGAAGACCTAACCCAACGGAATAAGAAAATCATTCATGCATACACGTAACATTGCATTCTCTTCGTGTTTGTTTTTGTTTTGTGTTCGCAGGTTCGAAAAAAGGAGAAAACGGCAGAAATGAGCCAAGCAGCTTCAGCGCAATTTCAGTTTTTGGGATGAGTCCCAAGGGGCGAGGCCCATATCAGTTTGGGGGCGAGGCCCATATCATGTCGGCTTGGGGGCGAGGCCCATATCAGCTTGAGGGCGAGGCCCCAGTTGTCAGTTGTAGTTCCGGGTCGAGGTGCCCACTACATCATCAGTTCGAGGGCGAGGCCCCTAACACAAATAATTCTCTTCACCTCCCCCACTCCACAATCGAAAACAGCAGCCCCTACACATCCTAAAACACGCTGAATAGTAGCCCAAATCACCCTCAAAACAGCAGCCAAATCCTCTTAAATCAGTCCCTAAAATCCTCAAAACAATAACGTAAAAACAACATTTATAATCCTTAAAATAATCACACAAGACTACACTAAAAACCCACAAAAAAACACTTGGAACAGTCCGTTGAAACGTCAAAACAGTGACCTGAACAGTGAGCAGAAAATACAGAGGAAACAGCAGCAAAACAGAGGCCGAACAGCAGCAGAACGGAGGCCGAACAGCAAGCAAAACAGCAAAACAGTGAGCTAGGACGCTAAACCAGTGAACCGGAGAAGTTGAGGAGCTTTACCCTTCCGACGTCCGTGAAACGTAAGCCTGAAAGTTGGTAAAAAGGTTAGACCTGAGGGTATTTTCCACATTCGTTTTCTGTTTTATTTTCATTATTTATTGAGTATTGTTCGCATGATTGTTATGCTAAAGTGCATGTTGTGGCCCTTGAGTAGATAAATATGCATGTATCATGAAATATTGTATGTTGTGGACTTGGAATAAAATAAAAGATGTGTCAACTCTCGCGGTATATCGGATGGAAACCCGGACATAAATTTCATAGCCGATTTCGAATGGACGGTAGTATGATCTGTACTCGGGATACAATTTCACGTACCGCTTGAGTAAACGGCGCCCTCTTTTGTTTTATGTTGCTTCAGTTTATTTAGTTTCTGTTATTTGAATTATGTATGTTACTCTTGTATGCATGATACAATCGAGCGCATGGGCTTAGTAAGTGCGATGAAAGGTCTTCTATTCGGATGGGTTGAAATCCTTTACCACGATGCTTTGCCGCGCCGGTTGATGTGTGTTCGGTTGAATGCAAGATACGTTCAATCTGGCATACTAAGTTTGATATTATTGTTTCTTTATTCCTTGTATGCATGATTCAATCGAGCGCATTGGCTTAGTAAGTCGGATTAAAGGTCCCCTATTTGGAGGGGTTAAAATCCTTTACCACGACGCTTCGCCGCGCCGGTTGATGTGTGTTCGGTTGAATGCAAGATACGTTCAATCGGGCATACTAAGTTTGATATTATTGTTTCTTTATTCTTTGTATGCATGATACGATCGAGTGCATGGGCTTAGTAAGTCGGATTAAAGGACCCCTATTTGGAGGGGTTAAAATCCTTTACCACGATGCTTTGCCGCGCCGGTTGCTGTATATTCGATTGGATGTGAGATGAGTTCAATCGGATACGTGAGGTCCCACATTGTGGATTTGTTTGCCTATGAATGTGTTGCATGCATCAGGTCTGGTTCTGTTCGAACGCGTTCTCGAACGCCACACGAACGCGAACCTTCTGTTTACCGTTCGAACGCGTTCTCGAACACTACACGAACGCGCACGCATTTTCTTAGTTTCATCATGCATCATGTCTGGTTCCGTTCGAACGCGTTCTCGAACGCTATACGAACGTGAACCTTCTGTTTACCATTCAAACGCGTTATCAAACGCTACGCGAACGCGCACGCATCTTCTTAGTGTTTCATGCATCAGGTCTGGCTCCGTTCGAACGCGTTCTCGAACGCTATACGAACATGAGCCTTCTGTTCACCGTTCGAACGCGTTCTCAAATGCTATGCGAACGCGCACCCACTGAACTGAGTTATTTTTATCAGATTTCATACCTAATTGTCCCTAGTAGCTATTCCTTCGTATGATAAACCTGATTCTTTCTATGCATTATGCAAGATTGTGTAGGTGTCGTTCATCTGTATTCCCCACATGTACGAGTATAATGTGTTTATTAACTTGTATGCTTGCCGTGTGTTAATCTTTATGTATGCAAATTGAGACATAGATTACATACTAATAGGCTGTATGCAAATTCGGATATGTGTACATGTAAATTTAGATGAACTTGTTGATGTATGCATGTGAATTTAGAAGCATGATACTCTTGGAAATAAGTGTTACTTAAACTTGATTAAATTATTACATAAATCCTTTCATTACAAGTGACATAAGTAAGGGACCATTCCGAACCAACGGTTTGAGGTTTTCCCTTGCGAGGGGTGAGTGCGGCCTTAAATCTCATTTTCCTGGTTCACACCAGGTGGCGACTCCATTATTCTTCGGTTTAGTCCCCGTGGCTACTCCGTACTCCCGACCGGGCCGCGAGCCCGGGACAGCATGCGTCGTCCAGTTTCTGTGTTCCCACAGTCTAGCGACTCCACTGGGGATAGAGAATGTAGTATGTTATATATGTTACATGCATCTCGTGCACCTCATAGATACATATATCATATTAACACCATCTATGTCTTAAAAAGACATCATAGATACCGTTTGGGTTAGAGAATGGACAAGGCTCATTAAAAGAACAGTAACAGTCATGAGTAAATCTGGTAATGCGGTATCCCGTATAGATCAGTTAGAGAACAGTCTCGCCAAGGTCACTGAACAGTTGCAAGCTTTGACTATGCTGTGGCTGGTATGGCTGTTGCCCGTGCTGGGGGAATTTCTGAGAATGTGAGGCGTGAGGAGCCTCCGAATGGGTTGGGGGATGATATCCCCACTTTGATGATGATATGGCAGAGTATACAGCAGGCAGAGTATCTGGGTCTCAGGCAGAGTTATAGAAACTTCGGGATCAAGTTGAGTCAGTTACCCGCAAGATGAGGGGTAAGAATGAGGATTTGCTGGATTATGACACACTGACTTTCGAGGAACAGTTGCCGGCACAGTTCAAGATGCCTGATATGGCTAAGTTTAACGGGAATGGGGATCCAATGGTGCATCTCCGACAATTTGTATCAGTCATGAGTTCAGTTGGCCTGTCTCAGCGCCAAGTGCAGAAAATGTTTGGAATGTCGCACGAGGGAGCTCCCGTGGTGTGGTACCACAGTTTAGAGAAGAAAGTGAAGGAAGATTGGAGGGAGTTGGCGGATGCCTTCCTGAAGCAGTATGTCACTGACCTAGAGATCGATCTGTCACTCCGTGATCTGGAGAATGTTAAGCAGAAATCGGAGGAGAGTTTTAAGGAGTATGTGGACCGGTGGAGGGGTCAGTTGTTGAAGATGCGGACTAGGCCCTCGGAGAAGGACCGGATTAAAATGATTATCAAGGCACCAGGCCCTCCATTTACAGCAAGTTGAGGAGGATGACCTCCATGATTACAGACTTTCGGCAGTTGATGGAGACTGTCATGGACATTGAAGACGAATAGGCGGAAAACAGAAAATTCTATGGTCTGAACAGGAGGCCCATTGGGGGAACATCGGGAACAAAGCCCGTTTCTACTGAGATTGCCGCTATCCGGAACCAGCAGTTTTCTAACTTGGGAAGGCCCTTGTCCAAGGTGCTAGAGAAACTGAAGAGGCAAGGGCTCTTAAAAACCCTTGGAAGCCAAACCATTACCCAATCCCCTACCATCACATTATAACCTAAGCCTTTACTGTCACTTTCACCAACAAAAGGGCCATGACACCGACAATTGCGCCCGACTCCGCCATGAAATCCAAGACCTGATAGACTCCAAGAAAATACCTGACCCAGAAACAGAACAGCCCGACACACACAGAAACCCCTTACCCAACTACCGTGTCGTACCACCACCAGCCTATATGATCAATTCTGGCCTCCAAGAAGACCTTGTCCTAAAATCATTTCACCCTCAAGCCTTTTGCCTGGGAATCTGGGATAGTACTAGTGAAGATGAGACTAAGCAGGGGAAAAACTTTTGGCTTGATTTCTCTAGCAGCGATGAGGAAGAAGTAAGGGGAATGACGTGCAGCGGTCGTTTTTACAATGATGTGGCAGAAAAGGGTAAGGAAGTTTTGACAGATGGTAAAGAAGTGGTTGAGACTGCAGAAAATACTGAGGGGGATATAGTGCTGAGGCAATTGAGGAAGATTAGAGCATAAGTGAGTATCTGGGAACTGTTATGTGCATCTCGGGAGCATAGGCAGGTTATGGTTGAGGCCTTGAGCAAGATTGTGGTACCGGAAGACGCCAACCCTGTAATGTTTGTTGGGTCCGTTCAGAAAGAAGCTTTGCAGATATCTTTTTCTGAGGATGAACTCCCGGCGGAGGGAAGGAATCATAATAGGCCTCTATTTATCAGGGCCGAGGTGAGGGGCAAGAGAACTTCATGTGTGATGGGGGATGACGGTTCGTCCATCAATGTGTGCCCACTGAAAATTCTGGCGAGATTAGGTATGAAAGCAACAGACTTGGACCCCTCCAGTATGACTATTAAGGCTTATGATGACAGTAAAATGGGAGTTGAGGGTACCTTTGTGGCTATGGTCAAGGTATGACCGATTGAAGATGAGGTTGAGTTCACAAACTTGGGGGCGTGCCTTCCACTTTACATCAGATTATCAAGTTCCCGTATGAGGGAGAAGTTGTTACTATCCGGGCTGAGTTAGATAATGTCGTGGCTGCCTTGGAGATACAACCTTTCACGAGGTTTCAGGTGTCAGCTACTTTTGAGGAGTGGGTGGATCCTAGGGTGAATATGATTATGGAGAAAATGAAGTTTGAGCCGGGTAAAGGTTCAAAATTACCAGATTTCAGAGGACAGACTACTCGGAAAGGTTTGGGGTACAAATCTGATGAAGAAAAACCGAAGGTCAAGAAAAATGGCCTGAAACTGATGGAGTGTTTTGTGAAAGCTTCAGGATATCAGAAGAGACTGGCCCGAGCATTCAACAAGAAGTACGCCCCACCAAGATCAGAAGGGGTGATTTCATACTTAAGCAGTCGAGTCCGTCGACGACAGATCCGAGAGGAAAATTCAGACCTAACTGGGAAGGACCTTATATAGTGCAGAAGGTAATGGGAATGAAGCAGTGAAGCTATCAGACTTGAAGGGGAACGAGTTCACCGAGCCGATCAACGTAGACAGATTGAAGCAATACTTTGCCTGAGGGAGAGAAGACCGAGCAGTCACCACGGGAATTGGCAGAAGACCTAACCCAACAGAATAAGAAAATCATTCATGCATACACGTAACATTGCATTCTCTTCGTGTTTGTTTTTGTTTTGTGTTCGCAGGTTCGAAGAAATGAGAAAGCGGCAGAAATGAGCCAAGCAGCGTCAGCGTAATTTCAGTTTTTGAGATGAGTCCCAAGGGGCGAGGCCAATATCAGCTTGAGGGCGAGGCCCATATCATGTCGGCTTGGGGGCGAGGCCCATATCAGCTTGAGGGCGAGGCCCCCGTTTTCAGTTGTAGTTCCGGGTCGTGGTGCCCAGGGTCGAGGTGCCCACTACATCATCAGTTCGAGGGCGAGGCCCCTATTGTCAGCGGTGTTGGGCCGAGGTGCCCAGGGTCGAGGTGCCCCCGTTGTCAGTTGTAGTTCGAGGTCGAGGTGCCCACTACATCATCATTTCGAGGGCGAGGCCCTTATTGTCAGCGGTGTTGGGTCGAGGTGCCCAGGCCGAGGTGCCCTTGTTGTCAGTTGTAGTTCCGGGTAGAGGTGCCCATGGTCGAGGTGCCCACTATATCATTAGTTTGAGGGTGAGGTCCCTATTGTCAGCGGTGTTGGGACGAGATGCCCAGGGTCGAGGCCCCCGTTGTCAGTTGCAGTTATTGGGATGCGTCCCAGGATCCAGGTCCACAGCAGCACCAACTCAGCTCGAGGCAGCAGCCGAGCCAGGTAAGTGAAAATGCATTGCATAACTTTGATAGGATTGTTCAAAGTCACACACTGCACAAGTCCCATCAAAGTGGGGGCGACTGTAGGCATTGCATTTTCACATGTGAAACCCGATGATGAGTCTCAGTTGGAGGCACTACCTTTTTAGCTAAGGATATTACGGGAAACGGAGGTCGGAAGGGGAAATTCAGAATAAGTACGTCATCAGATTCATTTCGCAAGTTCATTGTCTTCGTTAGTGCTGCGTTCGTTATTCTTCGTTCGAACCTCAGGCAGATTGCGGGCGTACGTGTAGCGTTCGAATAGGCGTTCGAACGGCGTCGGTATTTCTGGTTTTGCTGCTAGCCTTACACCCCAGCCCAATTAGCCCCCCAAAGCCCATAAAACACATCCCAATTAATAAAACACATTTAAAACACATGGGAAATTAAATTAAATATTAATTAGATAATGTAATTAAATAAAATAATTAATTAAGTCATATACCAAATTAAATAAAACATAATATAATCATACCTAATTAAGGCAAATCAAATATATTAACTTCCTAACTAAACAAAATCACATACTAAATTAAAAAGATGTCATGCCTAATTAAAATCAATTATAACAAATTAAATATTTTGTATTCCTAATCTAGCCAAGATTTGTCCCCCTTCAATCTAATCCTTTCCTTGTTGAATACCAAATCAAATCCTCTTTTTAATGCCAAAATCTCTTCCTTGTGAGACAAGGAGTAGCCCTAACCTTTCTCTATATAAGCAACCCCTAACCAAGACATGCACTCCCCTAGCTCAAACAGAGGACTTACACGAAAATCACAACACCAAGAGCCCTAGCCACTCACGGCAATAGCAAGAAGAAAAACACAAATAATTCTCTTCACCTACCCCACTCCACAACCGAAAACAGCAGCCCCTAAACCTCCACACATCACCGAAAATACACCCCCAAACAGCAGCCCCTTTCCACCGAAAAAAGCAGCCCCTACACCTCCTAAAACACGCCTGAACAGTAGCCCAAATCACCCTCAAAACAGCAGCCAAATCCTCTTAAATCAGTCCTTAAAATAATCAAAACAATAACGTAAAAAATAGAATTTATAATCCTTAAAATAATCACACAAGACTACACTAAAAATCCACAAAAAACACTCGGAACAGTCCGTTGAAACGTCAAAACAGTGACCTGAACAGTGAGCAGAAAATACAGAGGAAACAGCAGCAAAACAGAGGCCGAACAGCAGCAGAACGGAGGCCGAACAGCAAGCAAAATAGCAAAACAGTGAGCTAGGACGCTAAACCAGTGAACCGGAGAAGTTGAGGAGCTTTACCCTTCCGACGTCCGTGAAACGCAAGCCTGAAAGTTGGCAAAAAATGTTAGACCTGAGGGTATTTTCCACAATCGTTTTCTGTTTTATTTTCATTATTTATTGAGTATTGTTCGCATGATTGTTATGCTAAAGTGCATGTTGTGGCCCTTGAGTAGATAAATATGCATGTTTCATGAAATATTGTATGTTGTGGACTTGGAATAAAATAAAAAATATGTCAACTCTCGCGGTATATCGGATGGAAACCCGGACATAAATTTCATAGCTGATTCCGAATGGAAGGTAGTATGATCTGTACTCGGGATACAATTCCACGTACCGCTTGAGTAAACGGCGCCCTCTTTTGTTTTATGTTGCTTCGGTTTATTTAGTTTCTGTTATTTGAATTCTGTATGTTACTCTTGTATACATGATACAATCGAGCGCATGGGCTTAGTAAGTGCGATGAAAGGTCTTCTATTCGGAGGGGTTGAAATCCTTTACCACGATGCTTTTCCGCGCCGGTTTATGTGTGTTCGGTTGAATGCAAGATACGTTCAATCGGGCATACTAAGTTTGATATTATTGTTTCTTTATTCCTTGTATGCATGATTCAATCGAGCGCATGGGCTTAGTAAGTCGGATTAAAGGTCCCCTATTTGGAGGGGTTAAAATCCTTTACCACGATGCTTCGTCGCGCCGGTTGATGTGTGTTCGGTTGAATGCAAGATACGTTCAATCGGGCATACTAAGTTTGATATTATTGTTTCTTTATTCTTTGTATGCATCATACGATCGAGTGCATGGGCTTAGTAAGTCGGATTAAAGGTCCCCTATTTGGAGGGGTTAAAATCCTTTACCACGATGCTTTGCCGCGCCGGTTGGTGTATATTCGATTGGATGTGAGATGAGTTCAATCGGATACGTGAGGTCCCACATTGTGGATTTGTTTGCCTATGAATGTGTTGCATGCATCAGGTCTGGTTCCGTTCGAACGCGTTCTCGAACGCCACACGAACGCGAACCTTCTGTTTACCGTTCGAACGCGTTCTCGAACGCTATGTGAACGCGCACGCATTTTCTTAGTTTCATCATGCATCATGTCTGGTTCCGTTCGAACGCGTTCTCGAACGCTATACGAACGTGAACCTTCTGTTTACCATTCGAACGCGTTATCAAACGCTACGCGAACGCGCACGCATCTTCTTAGTGTTTCATGCATCAGGTCTGGCTCCGTTCGAACGCGTTCTCGAACGCTATACCAATGTGAGCCTTCTGTTCACCGTTCGAACGCGTTCTCGAACGCTACGCGAACGCGTACCCACTGAACTGAGTTATTTTTATCAGATTTCATACCTAATTGTCCCTATTAGCTATTCCTTCGTATGATAAACCTGATAGTTTCTATGCATTATGCAAGATTGTGTAGGTGTCGTTCATCTGTATTCCCCACATGTACGAGTATAATGTGTTTATTAACTTGTATGCTTGCCGTGTGTTAATCTTTATGTATGCAAATTGAGACATAGATTACATACTAATAGGCTGTATGTAAATTCGGGTATGTGTTACATGTAAATTTAGATGAACTTGTTGATGTATGCATGTGAATTTAGAAGCATGATACTCTTGGAAATAAGTGTTACTTAAACTTGATTAAATTATTACATAAATCCTTTCATTACAAGTGACATAAGTAATGGACCATTCCGAACCCAACGGTTTGAGGTTTTCCCTTGCGAGGGGTGAGTGCGGTCTTAAATCTCATTTTCCTGGTTCACACCAGGTGGCGACTCCATTATTCTCCGGTTTAGTCCCCGTGGCTACTCTGTACTCCCGACCGGGCCGTGAGCCTGGGACAGCATGCGTCGTCCAGTTTCTGTGTTCCCACAGTGGGCTTTATTCACTGGGCCTTGTTCCTAAAACTGTTACCAATGTAGTGGTTCTTCGACCTCAAACTGACATACTGGCGTAGACCTCGACCTCAACTGATACTGATATGGGCCTCGCCTTAAACTGGTACTGATGTGGGCCTCGCCCCCAGACTGATACTTATATGGGCCTTGTCCCTAGGCTGATACTGATGTGGGCCTCGCCCCCAGAATGATACTGATATGGGCCTCGCCGTAAACTGATACTGATATGGTAGGGGTGAGCATCGGTTCTGGGTTTACCCGGAACCGATTGGAACCGGACCAGAAATCCGGGTTTGGAACCGGAACCAGTTGTAACCGGTCCGGTTCCGGTTCCAAATATAAGGAACCGATTTTAATCGGTCCGGTTCTGGTTCCAGAATGATGGGAACCGAACCGGACCATAGAACCGGAACCGGAACCGCATTTGAACCCGTTTTTAAATACCCGATTATATAACCGAATTAGGAACCGGTTTTAGACCCGATTTCTAATGTTCTCATCTGCATGTCTAATGTTCTTCAACTACTTTCACCATTACAGCTTACAAAAACCAAAAATTCCAGCAAAGCACAAAATATCACATTCTTCCAATCTCACACTATATATCTAATGAAACTCAAATTACACATTTATTTATACACAAATCAATAAAAAGAACCAAAATTAACAGAAATATCAACAAGGATATACCTCTCCTAAATGCTAGAACAGAATTGGAAGATATGGCATCCCTGCAAGCCCTCATAGCTGCAGCTGTAACATCTTGCCTGTTGCATGCAATTTCCCCTTTCCAATTTCTTGTCTCAATAAATTAACACATAAAAACTAAAAACAAATACATATAAACAAGTAAACATAATACAGTCATCATATCTTTATTTAAACAAAAAAAATAAAATAAAAATTACTGGGTAGCAATCAAACGTGGAAAAAAAATAGGGTAATTCGGAACCGGACCGAAACCGGACCGGAACCAAATTGGAACCGAATAACAGGGTACCCTATTTAATTGGGTAGGTTCCGGTTCCACTTAGTTAGGAACCGATTTTTTTCGGGTAGGTTCCGGTTCCATGCGGAACCGGAACCGAAACCTGTTTTGCTCACCCCTATGATATGGGCCTCGCCCCCATACTGATACTGATATGGGCCTCGCCCTAAACTAATATTGATATGGGCCTCGCCCTAAACTGATACTGATATGGACCTCGCCCACAGCTGATACTGATATGGGCCTCATCCCTAGACTGATACTGATATGGGCCTCGCCCTAAACTGATACTGACGTGGACCTCGCCCCAAACTGAAACTGATATGGGCCTCGCCACCAGCTGATACTGATGTGGGCCTCACCCCCAACTGATATTGATATTGGCCTCGCCCCTAGAATGATACTGATATGGGCCTCGCCCCAACTGATACTGATGTGGGCCTCGCCCCCAACTGATACTGATATGGGCCTCGCCCCAAACTGATATTGATATGGGCCTCGCCCCAAACTGATACTGATGTGGGCCTTGCCCCCAGACTGATACTGCTGATATGGGCATCGCCCCCAGATTGCCATACCCAAAACTCAAACTCAAATGGGCCTCAACCCTAGGATTATTACCCGAATCTGATACTGTGCTTTTCACCATTTCTGATTAGCTTGTTCTTTGCCGCTTTCTCTTTTCTTCTTCAAAACCTGTGAACACAAAATAAAACAAACACAAAAGGATGCAAAATGTGTTACGTGTATGCATGCATGAATGTTCTTATCCCATCGGGTTAGGTCTTCTGCCAATTCTCTTGTTATTCTTCTTATTCACGGGGTGGTAGACTGGTCGCTCCCAGTCTTAATTTAGCTTTCTGTTCTCCGCTCTTTGCACTTGGTCAAGATGAACCACATGGTGGGGCCTTCCATATCATCATACTATATCACATGCTACAAAATAGTCCCAATAGTTATGCATGTTATCGTCCTCACGGAATGCCCAGTAATGAAACCAGAGAACATTTAAAACACTCAATGCAACTCAAATCTGAGTTTTTGAATAAATGATCTATGCCAGTCTCAAAGTGTGTGTGTGCAAAGATTCTTTCACAGCTTGATCCTTAAGCAAGCCAACTGAATGATTTCGTTTCAAAAATCGGGATCGGTGGGTCAAACCAACCTAGTTGTCTCAATTATATTCCGCAATTGCTTTTTCATGCTCAATGTCGTATGGTTTTATCTTTCTTTTCATTTGCCTCTCATTTTTTTCTTTTCATTTTGAACTTTTTTTCCTTTTTCTTTTTTTTTCCTTTTTTTTTCATTCTTTGACACACCTACCCTTTAAGGTAGCATTTCTCTTCATGGTGGTCCTAATACTCGCCCATGGGTAGCTTCACGCTTATCGGTTATAGGCTTATATTTCTTTTCTTTAGAGACTTTTTTTTTCAACCATACCACACATCATAACACAAGCAAATCAGGATAGACATCTAAGCAAATTGGTGACATAGAAACTGACGACGCATGCTGCTCCGGGCTCGCAGCCCGGTTGGGAGTACGGAGTAGCCCATGGAGGACTAAACTGGAGATATAACATGGAGTCGCCACCCGGTGTGAACCGAGAAAATGTGATTTAAGGCTGCACTCACCCCTCGCAAGGGAAGACCTCAAACCGTTGGGTTCGAAATGGTCCCTTACTTATGCCACTTGTAATGATATGATTTGTGCAATAAATTAACTGAATCTACTCAACATGTATGCTCAAAGGTAACTTAGATCTAGTCCACATTCATCAAAATAAATCATATGACTAAGTTCTCATGCTTTAAAAGATAAGTCATTATAACGGCAAGCATATAACATCACACAACGAGCACATTTGAATCATCCAATGCCAAGAGCAAATAAATAACTCCTTTAACTCAAACGCAAAATAAATCACCAATGCGAGATTAAAAAACTAAATTATGCATAAATAAATAACATAATCATACTTGAAAATAAATAATAAACTAGGCTAAATCATGCTTAAAGAATAAATGATCTACTAACAACATCATGCTCAAATACAAGTTCGGATGAAACGAATAAATGATCTACTAACAACATCATGCTCAAATACGTGTCTCTCAAGCGGTACGTGGAATTGTATCCCGAGTGCAAACCGCAATACCGTCCATTCGGAACCGGCTACGGAATTTACGTCCAAGTTTCCATCCGATATACCACAAAAGAGAACACGCATTCCGTTCATCCGGAATTCACATCATGCCTCAATAAACGACTCTCATGCGATAATATATTAAAATAAATAAAAGAAACGAAAGATAATAGATAAAAGGGTGCCCTCAGGTCTAACCTCTTTTATCGTCTCTCGAAAGCGCGTTACACGGCCGTCGGAAGGGTTGATGTTCCGCAACTTTTTTGGTTCACTAATCCAACGAATTTCATCGTTGTTTAGCTGTTTGGGCTGTTGTTTTTACTCCGTTTCGCGGTGTTTCTGGTTGTGGTATTATGCCTACTGGTTAACGGTAAATATGGGACTGTTTTGGCTTGCGGTTTATGGGTTTTACGGGGCAGTTTTCTGGACTATTTTTCAGTGCCGTTTTGAGACAATTTCAGGACAGTTTGGGATTGTTTTTCGGTCAGTTTCAGGGGGTTGATTTGAAATAAAATATGGGAGTTTTGGTGCTGGTTATATGCGTTGATTGTGGGTAGTTGCGTGAGTGACTTGGCAGGCTTGAAAGTTTGTTATGGAGGGTTAGGTGGCGTGAGGCAATGGGACTTATGGCGTTGGGGTTGGCTAAGTGATTGAGCCAGATTTTGGTGTGTGCTTGTGGCGTGGATGGGAGTTAGCAACGTGGGGGTGCAGGTGGCGTTGAAAGGGGATTTTGGTGTTAAGGTTGGCTGACTTGTGGGGTTCACTTTCGTGAGTGGGTTGGCTGATTGGTGAGACGCGTAGGTGGGGCTGCTAAGGACGTGAAGGCAGAGGGCGTGTGGGGCAGGCGTGACTTGTTGAATTGGGCAGTATGCGTGGTTAATCGATGTGGGATTGTTTGCTCTGCGTTCGGTGTGTGAGGAGTGGCCTGTACCTGGGGCTGTCGGTTGCTTAGGTCGGCGATGAATGGTAGTGTTCTGGAAGTTTGTGGGTGCGTAAAGGGGCAAGGCGAGGCAGTATGTGGAGGCTACTGTGCGTGAACAAAGGGGAGTGAACTGTGTGAATATGTGCGTAAGGTTGGTTCAGTTATTGCGTGAAGGAGCGGAGGGCGTGTGATGGGTGAGCAGTTTTCTAGGGTTTGTTGTTGTGTTTCGGAGGCATGTGCCGATGGTAGTGACTGGTTACGTGACGGATGGCTGATGAAGTATCAGTTTTGTTGTTTCTTTGGCCGAGTTAGGGGAAGTATTGGCTAGGTGAGGGTGCTAGGTCTGTGTGTTTGTGAATGAAGGCTGCTGCCGAGGGTTCAGAGAGGTGATGACCAGCTGCGTGGAGTGTTTTTAGTTTAAAGTTTTGTGAGTGGGGTTTGTTTAGGTCGTTGATTGCTCTCGGTCAGTGGGTTCCTTAGGGTTTTCGTTTTCTACGTGGGAGAGGAGAGAAGAAATGAGCTAGGAGCTATGTCGGGAAGCTGATCTCTAGGGTTTTCTGTTGATTGTGAGGGGTTGTGAGAGAGAGAGAGAGGCAAGAGAGAGGTGCAAGTGGATTAAGGTTTGTTGTTTATATAGTAGTGTATTTGGGTTTCTACATGGGTTTATTTGGAAGGAAAGAAATCATGTAAATGTGGATGGATTTGATTAGTTTATAAAGGGAAAGAATATTTATAATTTGGTGGGTGAATATCTTAAATTAGTTGAGTGATTTATTTAATTTAGGAAAAGTTTTATTTAATTTTGGTATTTAGATTTAATTTTAACTTAATTTAAATTTAAATTTAATTTGTTTTAATTTATTTAAAATGGATTTAATTTTTCTTGATTTTAATTTGATTTAATTTAATTTGATTGGATTTAATTTCATTTAATTAGTTTTTATTTGATTTAACTGTATTTTAATTTAATTAGCTTTAATTTAATTTAACTTAATTTGTGACATGTATTTTCCCTGTTTAATTATTTTTTGGATTGGGCTTGGGTGAGATGGGATAAGGATGTTCTAAAACGGAGGTCCAACAAGCGAACCCGAAGCTACGCAAGCGAAATAAAATCCAACAAAATACTCATTCCCTTCCGACGACCGTTTCCCGCGACTTCCTCGACTTAAAAGGTAGTGTCTCCAAATGAGACTCATCATAGGGACTTATATGCTAAAATGCAGTGCCTACAGTCGCCCCACTTTGATGGGACTTGTGCAGTGTGTGACAATGACAATCCTATCAAAGTTCATGCAATGCATTTTTTACTTACCTGGCTCACCAGCTGTTGCTTAACTTACTTGTTATCCTGAGCTGCTTTGACCTTTGGGCTTTATTCCCGAACTGCGTTGAGAGAGAGCTTTATTCCCCTGGGCTTTATTCCCGAGCTGTTTTGAAAGTGTGTTTTATTCCTCTAGGCTTTGTTCCCGAACTGTGTAGAGATATGGCTTTATTCCTCTGGGCTTTGTTCCCGAACTGCTTTTAAAGTGGGCTTTATTCCTCTAGGCTTTATTCCCGAACTGCTTTGAAAGTGGGCTTTATTTCCCTAGGCTTTGTTCCCGAGCTATGTTAAGATAGAGCTTTATTCCCTTGGGCCTTATTCCCGAACTGTGTTAAGATAGAGATTTATTCCCCTGGGCTGTATTCCCGAACTGTGTCAAGATAGAGCTTTATTCACTTGGGCCTTGTTCCCGAACTTCTTTGAAAGGGGGCTTTATTCCTCTAGGCTTTGTTCCCGAACTATGTTAAGATAGAGCTTTATTCCCTTGGGCCTTGTTCCCGAACTGTGTTAAGATAGAGCTTTATTCCCCTGGGCTGTATTCCTGAACTGTGTCAAGATAGAGCTTTATTCCCTTGGGCCTTATTCCCGAACTGCTTTGAAAGGGGGCTTTATTCCTCTAGGCTTTGTTCCCGAACTATGTTCAGTGTTCTAAAACGCGCTAGGCGCTAGTCGGGCGGCGACCCAGCGCCTAGCGCCTAGGGCGCCTACGCGGCCTAGGAAACTAATCGGAAATAGAGAATTTTCATATTAGGTTTAAGATTTGGAGTGATTTTGACAAATTAATCATCGAAAATTTGTGTTGAGCAATGGGTAAGATTTTAGAGGGTCAATTTCATGAGAAACTAACAAAATTGAAGAAATTATGGTTTTTTAAAATAGGGTTTATGCATCAATTGGGGATTTTAAAATTGATGAGTTAGAGAGTTTGTTTTGTAAAATTAAGGTAGGGATAAGATAGGGTGTAAATTCCGACCGAAAACCGGACTCATCAATTTTGATTCTGAGTCGGTCAACGGCGGTTGACCGACGGTCAAACGGCGGTCAACGGCCGTTGACCGACGAATTTCGCGGCCAAAATTTGCCGAATGGGCAGAAATACCGCCCATTCCGGCGACCGCCTGGCCCAACGATTTGGGGCCAGGCGCGGCGGCCATAGGCCGCCGAGCCTATACGCGCCGCCTAGGCGCGCCTAGGCGGCGCGTTTTAGAACAGTGACTATGTTAAGATATAGCTTTATTCCCTTGGGCCTTGTTCCCGAACTGTGTTAAGATATAGCTTTATTCCCATGGGCCTTGTTCCTGAACTGCTTTGAAAGTGGGCTTTATTCCCCTAGGCTTTGTTCCCGAGCTATGTTAAGATAGAGCTTTATTCCCTGGACTTTATTCCCGAACTGAATTAACTGTGGGCCTTATTCCCGAACTGTACTGAATGAAGGCTTCATTCCTTTGGCCTTGTTCCCGAATTATGTTGACTGTGGGCTTTATTCCCGAACTGTGTTTAATGTGGGCTTTATTCCCATTGGCCTTGTTCCCGAATTGTTTTAAAAGTGGGCTTTATTCCCGAACTGAGCAGACTGTGGGCTTTGTTCCTGAATTGTACTGAATGTGGGCTTTATTCCTGAACTGAGCTGACTGTGGGCTTTGTTCCTGAACTGTGCTGAATGTGGGCTTATCCCCGATCTGAGCTGACTATGGGCTTTGTTCCTGAATTTTACTGAATGTGGGCTTTATTTCTGAACTGAGCTGACTGTGGGCTTTGTTCCTGAATTGTACTGAATGTGAGCTTTATCCCCGATCTGAGCTGACTATGGGCTTTGTTCCTGAATTATATTGAATGTGGGCTTTATTCACTGGGCCTTGTTCCCGAAACTGTTACCGATGTAGTGGTTCTTCGACCTCAAACTGACATACTGACGTGGGCGTCGCCCTCAACTGATACTGATATGGGCCTCGCCCCAAACTGGTAGTGATGTGGGTCTCGCCCCCAGACTGATACTGATATGGGCCTCGCCCCTAGGTTGATACTGATGTGGGCCTCGCCCCCAGACTGATACTGATATGGGCCTTGCCGTAAATTGATATTGATATGGGCCTCGCCTAAACTGATATTGATATGGGTCTCGCCCTAAACTAATACTGATATGGGCCTCGCCCCCAGCTGATACTGATATAGGGCCTCGTCCCCAGACTGATACTGATATGGGCCTCGCCCTAAACTGATACTGACGTGGACCTCGCCCCAAACTGATACTGATATGGGCCTCGCCCCCAGCTGATATTGATGTGGGCCTCACCCCCAACTGATACTGATATGGGCCTCACCCCTAGACTGATACTGATATGGGCCTCGCCCCAACTGATACTGATGTGGGCCTCGCCCACTACTGATACTGATATGGGCCTCGCCCCAAACTGATACTGATATGGGCCTCGCCCCAAACTGATACTGATGTGGGCCTCGCCCCCAGACTGATACTACTGATATGGGCCTCGCCCCCAGATTGCCATACCCAAAACTCAAACTCAAATGGGCCTCAACCCTAGGATTATTACTCGAATCTGATACTGTGCTTTTCACCATTTCTGATTAGCTTGTTCTTTGCCGCTTTCTATTTTCTTCTTCAAACCTGTGAACACAAAATAAAAACAAACACAAAAGGATGCAAAATGTGTGTTACGTGTATGCATGCATGAATGTTCTTATCCCGTCAGGTTAGGTCTTCTGCCAATTCTCTTGGTGACTGCTCAGTATTCTCTCTGGTCTCATGGCTCAATTTCTTGCTATTCTTCTTATTCACGGGGTGGTAGACTGGTCGCTCCCAGTCTTATTTAGCTTTCTGTTCTCCGCTGTCTGCACTTGGTCAAGATGAACCACATTGTGGGGCCTTCCATATCATCATACTATATCACATGCTACGAAATAGTCCCAATAGTTATGCATGTTATCGTCCTCACGGAATGCCCAGTAATGAAACCAGAGAACATTCAAAACATTCAATGCAACTCAAATCTGAGTTTTTGAATAAATGATCTATGCAGTCTCAAAGTGTGTGTGTGCAAAGGTTCTTTCATAGCTTGATCCTTAAGCAAGCCAACTCAATGATTTCGCTTCAAAAATCGGGATCGGTGGGTCAAACCAACCTATATGTCTCAATTATATTCCGCAATTGCTTTTTCGTGCTCAATGTGGTATGGTTTAATATCTTTCTTTTCATTTGTCTCTCATTTTTTTCTTTTCTTTTGAACTTCTTTTCCTTTTTCTTTTTTTTTTTTTTCCTTTTTTTTCATTCTTTGACACACATACCCTTTAAGGTAGCATTTCTCCTCGTGGTGGTCCTAATACTCGCCCATGGGTAGCTTCACGCTTATCGGTTATATGCGGTCTATTTCTTTTCTTTAGAGACATTTTTTTTCAACCATACCACACATCATAACACAAGCAAGTCAGGATAGACATCTAAGTAAATGGTCATTCATCGACCCGCAATTTCTTCAACTAGTCACCTTGCCAACTACTCAGGTTTCCACCGCTAAGAACCTATAGTGAAGTGCTTACGAGTCTAGCATAGATCAACAATTCAAAGCATCAGATAAAAGCACATCAAGAGTTTATTGTTTCTAAGATTTCATTCTAAAGAAAACGATTTCATCATCGGACTTATGCCTAACTATTAAGGACTACACAACTTTTTTTTTCTTTTTCTTTTTCTTTTTCTCTTTTTTTTTTATTTTTTTTATTTTTTTTCTTTTTCTTTTCTCTTTTTTTTTGAAGGCCCCCCAATGGTTTCTCTATCCTTGCCGTAAGGTTTTCTGTTTCTCGATTTCCTTTTCCCCGCTATCCATGTTTGCTAAACTCTTTTTGACAAATCTTTTTTTTCTTCTCTAACCCAACGAATATCTATGATGGCTTTTAAGACACATAAGGTTAACATGATGCATGTATGCATGAGATGCGTGAGATGTGTGCGATGTATGAGATATAATATGCATGTGGTTATCAAAAGCATAAATGGGAAACTTCTATAGGATATACAATTATGGTTCTCATGCGGATTTATGGGAGTGGAGACAAAGGCTTTCGCTGGCAAAGGATTGCCCACAATTAGGACTCCCCATTCAAGGGTTCGAGAGACCAAGTGAGCGCACCTTTTTTATTCCTTAAGGTACGTGCCAACGAGTTATGGTGTGTGACCATTAGAGACACGGTTAACTAAAGCACAAATCATAAACATCATAAGACATTATTTCGGGGCCAATTCTCTATCCCCAGTGGAGTCGCCAGACTGTGGGACACAGAAACTGACGACGCATGTTGTTCCAGGCTCGCGGCCCGGTTGGGAGTACGGAGTAGCCCGCGGAGGACTAAACCGGAGATATAACATGGAGTCGCCACCCGGTGTGAACCGGGAAAATGTGATTTAAGGCCGCACTCACCCCTCGCAAGGGAAGACCTCAAACCGTTGGGTTCGGAATGGTCCCTTACTTATGCCATTTGTAATGATATGATTTGTGCAATAAATTAACCGAATCTACTCAACATGTATGCTCAAATGTAACTTAGATCTAGTCCACATTCATCAAAATAAATCATATGACTAAGTTCTCATGCTTTAAAAGATAAGTCATTATAACGGCAAACATATAACATCACACAACGAGCACGTTTGGTGAGTGCGGTGCCTAGAGCAAATAAATAACTCATTTAACTCAAACGCAAAATAAATCACCAATGCGAGATTAAAAAACTAAATTATGCATAAATAAATAACATAATCATACTTGAAAATAAATAATAAACTAGGCTAAATCATGTTTAAAGAATAAATGATCTACTAACAACATCATGCTCAAATACAAGTTCGGATGAAACGAAATACGTGTCTCTCAAGCGGTACGTGGCGTTGTATCCCGAGTGCAAACCGCAATACCGTCCATTCAGAACCGGCTACGGAATTTACGTCCGAGTTTCCATCCGATATACCACAAAAGAGAACACGCATTCCGTTCATCCGGAATTCACATCATGCCTCAATAAACGACTCTCATGCGATAATATATTAAAATAAATAAAAGAAACGAAAGATAATAGATAAAAGGGTGCCCTCAGGTCTAACCTCTTTTGTCGTCTCTCGAAAGCGCGTTACACGGCCGTCAGAAGGGTTGATGTTCCGTAACTTTTCTGGTTCACTAATCCAACGTATTTCCTCGCTGTTTCGCTGTTTGGGCTGCTGTTTTTACTCCGTTTCACGGTGTTTCTGGTTGCGGTATTATGCCTACTGGTTTGCGGTAAATAGGGGACTGTTTTGGCTTGCGGTTTACGGGTTTTACGGGGCAGTTTTCTAGACTATTTTTCAGTGCAGTTTTGAGACAATTTCGGGACAGTTTGGGGTTGTTTTTCGGTCAGTTTCAGGGGTTGATTTGAAATAAAACATGGGAGTTTTGGTGCTGGTTATATGCGTTGATTGTGGGGTAGTTGCGTGAGTGACTTGGCAGGCTTGAAAGCTTGTTACGGAGGGTTAGGTGGTGTGAGGCAATGAGACTTATGGCGTTGGGGTTGGCTACGTGATTGAGGCAGATTTTGGTGTGTGCTTGTGGCGTGGATGGGAGTTAGCAACGTGGGGTGCATGTGGCGTTGAAATGGGATTTTGGTGTTAAGGTTGGCTGACTTGTGGAGTTCACTTCCGTGAATGGGTTGGCTGATTGGTGAGACGCATAGGTGGGGCTGCTAAGGACGTGAAGGCAAAGGGCGTGTGGGGCAGGCGTGACTTGTTGAATTGGGCAATATGCGTGGTTAATCGATGTGGGATTGTTTGCTCTGCGTTCGGTGTGTGAGGAGTGGCATGTACGTGGGGCTGTCGGTTGCTTAGGTCGGTGATGAATGGTAGTGTTCTGGCAGTTTGTGGGTGCGTAAAGGGGCAAGGCGAGGCAGTATGTGGAGGCTACTGTGCGTGAACAAAGGGGAGTGAACTGTGTGAATATGTGCGTAAGGTTGGTTCAGTTATTGCGTGAAGGAGCGGAGAGCGTGTGATGGGTGAGCAGTGTTTTAGGGTTTGTTGTTGTGTTTCGGAGGCATGTGCCGAGGGTAATGACTGGTTATGTGATGGATGGCTGATGAAGTATCGGTTTTGTTGTTTCTTTGGCCGAGTTAGGGGAAGTATTGGTTAGGTGATGGTGCTAGGTCTGTGTGTTTGTGAATGAAGGCTACTGCCGAGGATTCAGAGAGGAGATGACCAGCTGCGTGGAGTGTTTTTAGTTTAAGGTTTTGTGAGTGGGGTTTGTTTAGGTCATTGATTGCTCTCGGTCAGTGGGTTCCTTAGGGTTTTCATTTTCTAAGTGGGAGAGGAGAGAAGAAATGAGCTAGGAGCTATGTCGGGAAGATGATCTCTAGGGTTTTCTGTTGATTGTGAGGGGTTGTGAGAGATAGAGGCAAGAGAGAGGTGCAAGAGGATTAGGGTTTGTTGTTTATATAGTAGTGTATTATGGTTTCTGCATGGGTTTATTTGGAAGGAAAGAAATCATGTAAATGGGGATGGATTTGATTAGTTTATAAAGGGAAAGAATATTTATAATTTGGTGGGTGAATATCTTAAATTAGGTGAGTGATTTATTTAATTTAGGAAAATTTTTATTTAATTTTGGTATTTAGATTTAATTTTAACTTAATTTAAATTTAAATTTAATTTGTTTTAATTTAATTTAAATTGGATTTAATTTGATTGGATTTTAATTTGATTTAATTTAATTTGATTGGATTTAATTTCAATTTAATTAGTTTTTAATTTGATTTAACTGTATTTTAATTTAATTTAACTTAATTTGTGACATGTATTTTAAATGTTTTAATTATTTTTTGGATTGGGCTTGGGTGAGATGGGATAAGGATGTTCTAAAACGGAGGTCCAACAAGCGAACCCGAAGCTATGCAAGCGAAATAAAATCCAACAAAATACTCATTCCCTTCCGACGACTGTTTCCCGCGACTTCCTCGACTTAAAAGGTAGTGTCTCCAAATGAGACTCATCATAGGGACTTATATGCAAAAATGCAGTGCCTACAATGAGATATCCTCGAAATTGACAGATGTCACCCAATCACCTTAGCCTGGGACTGAAATCAGCTACAAAATCTGCGAGTGCTTGTGATTTGATCGCGGTGCGCGGTTTGTATGTAATATCGTGTTCTCCAAGCACCACAGCCCATTTCGTCAGTCTTCCTGAAAGCTCAGGCTTATGAAGAATGCTTCTCATTGGATATGATGTATGATTGGGTGCCCTAAAATATGGTCGTAGCTTCCTTGCTGCCTTTATCAAAGCCAGTACCAATTTTTCCATATGAGGGTAGCGTGACTCGGCATCTAATAATGCTTTACTTACATAGTACACTATGAGCTGAGTCCTCTCTTCTTCTCTGATCAGGATTGCACTTACTGCTTGTTCTGAAACTCCCAAGTAAAGAAAAAACCTTTCTTTTTCGAGTGGCTTTGATAACAAAGGTGGAGAAGACAAGTACCGTTTGTGTTCTTTCAATGCTTCCTCGCAGGCCGGAGTCCATTCAAAGTTCTTCGCTTTCTTTAAGGCGGAGAAGAATAGAAAACTCTTGTCGGTCGACTTGGAGATGAATCTGTTAAGTGCAGCAATTCTCTCTGCTAGTCGCATGACGTCTTTTGGGTTGGTAGGAGAATGAATATCTAGTATGGACTTGATCTGAATTGGATTGGCTTCAATCCTCCGTCGCGTGACCATGTATCCAAGAAATTTCCCTGAAGCTACACCAAAAGCATATTTTGTTGGATTCAATTTCATTCCATATCTCCTCATTGTGTCGAACGCCTGCTCCAAATGTGATAGATGTTTTTCGGCTTCTAATGATTTCACCAACATGGCATCTATGTAGACCTTCATTGTTTTCCCAATTTGTTGAGAAAACATTTTGTTTACCATGCGTTGATAAGTGGCTCCAGCATTTTTTAGGCCGAATGGCATCACTTTGTAACAATAAATACCTCTTTTTGTGACAAAGGCTGTCTTCTCTTGGTCGTTTAGATGCATGAGGATTTGATTGTAGCCCGAATACGCATCCATGAAACTTAGCAATTCATGGCCCGCTGTAGCGTCAACCATCGAATCAATATGAGGCAATGGGAAAGAATCATTGGGGCATGCTTTGTTCAAATCTGTGAAGTCGATGCAGACTCGCCATTTCCCATTCTTCTTCGTACAATCACTACATTAGCTAACCACTCTGGGAATTGGACCTCTTGAATGGCTCCATTTTGTAGCAATTTTTTGACTTCTTCATCAATGATCTGATTTCTTTCTGGGGCGAACTTTCTTCTCTTCTGTCTGACCGGAGGGTAGTTTGGGTTCCACATGGAGCTTATGGGTGATTAACTCTGGGTCGATCCCAGTCATATCTTCGTGAGACTAGGCGACATCATGTGCCGCTTTATCAAGAAGTCAATTAAGTCCGCTCGTAGCTTGGGATCTAGATTAACTCCAATTTGCACTTTGTGATCAGCGTACTGTGGGTGAATTTGGACTTCGTCGAGCTCCTCTATACTTGGTAGATCTGGTGATGAAGCATCAGATCCTTTCATTAAAGTCGTTTGGTAACAACTTCTGGAAGCAGATTGGTCTCCTCTAATCTCTTGGATTCCCCACCTTGTAGGAAATTTCAGCCCTGGATGGTAAGTTGACGAGACTGCCCTCATCTCATGAATCCAAGGTCTGCCAACAATTAAGTTATAGGCTGAGGGACAGTCGAATACCAAAAAGGTAGTCATCTTATTGATTCCTTCCGCATAGACTGGAAGTGTTATCTCCCCAATGGTGAATTTATGTTCGCCGCTGAATCCAATAAGAACATTCGACCTCTTGTTGATCTTTTCTATCTCGGTTCCCATATCAGAAAGTGTAGTTATGAAGATGATGTTTGCTGACGAACCCTGTGTCAACTAAGATTCGTTTGACCATAAAATTTGCAATCTGCAAATAGATCACCAGCGCGTCATGATGTGGATTAATTTGACTGGAGTTGTTGTCGTCAGGAAATTCAATTGTTAAGTTTGTAAACATCCCCTCTATTGACATGGACAATGGAAAAGACCCATTGTTGCTTCTCTGGCATGTCGTTTTACGGCTGAATATGAGACACCGCTGACTTCGGAATCACCATAAATAAAACTTACAGTATTGTTGATTGGTGGTGGTGGTGTGAGGCCATCTTCTTTCTCGTTTCTCCAAGCCATTGTAGCTTTACCCTTCTCTGAAAGCAAATCCTTCAAGTATCCTTTATTTAGCAATTCTAATACTTCCAATCTCAGCGCCACACAATATGCTGTCGTATGCCCATAATCCCGATGAAATTCACACCATTTGCTGGTATCTTTATTGGCTGAATAATCTCTGGAGCGTGGAGGCCATCTTAATTCGCTCCCCATCTTCTTGAGGACCGAAACCAGTTCTCCTAGGGAAACAGTGAAATTGTAGTATGTGAGTCTTTCCCCGTTCACGGATTTGTCTTGTACCCTGAACGGCAATGGTTGACGTTTGAAGTCTCGGTTGAAATGTCGATGCATCTTTTGATGGTTCTTCCTGTCTGCTGGCCGTGGTGTTCTGTTGGGAAATTCTTTGTGTCGTTTAATAGTATATTGAGTAATATTAGAAGAATTCTCCTTTCTTTTGTTCCTCTTGTCTTCCTCCCACATTATTTCAATTTGAGCTCGAGCCATGGCTTGATCCATCGTGTAGCATCGAAATTTAGTGAGTTTCTTGTAAAGTCCACTTTCTAGAAGCAAACCATTTCTAAATGCTTCTACTGCAGTAAGTTGATGGAGGTCAGGGATAGTTATCTTTTCTTTATTGAAGCGAGCCACGTAGCTTCGTAAATATTCTCCTTTCCTTTGTTGGACGGCGTAAAGGTCGTCTGAAGTCTTCTCAATCTTACACGAACTTGCGAAATGCTCGACAAATTTGTCTGCCAACTGTTGGTATGACCCAATAGACATGTATGGGAGATTGATGAACCAAGTTAAGGCTGGACCCGCCAATGTTTCTCCAAATCCTCTGCACATTCCAGCTTCCCATTGTCGAGGGGTTATGCCTGTTGACATCATCTTATACTTGTAATGGATGATGTGGTCGTCTGGGTCAGCCGACCCGTCATACATTTTCATATCTTGAGGACTGAACTTCCTTGGTAATTCTACGGAAGTGATTGACTCAATAAATGGTGTGTCAGAGATTGTCCCAGCTCTACTTTTCCTTATTGGTAGTTTGACGCCTGGCAGGCTGGACAAGATTGCTTCTTTGAATTCTAACATTTCTTTGCGCATGTTGGAAGCGACTTGTTGAGACTGGTCGGCTGGAGAAATTGGCACACTTGTATGATTCCTTGAATGGTCATTTGGGGAACGATCATCATTCGCCACATCATTGAATGTCTCCAAAAGATTGGATGGAGCTATATCATTGTTGGGATTGTCGGGAGAATTACGTTGTTGAGAGGTGGAAGAAATTAGTTCCAACTGCTTTCGAAGGTTTATATTGGAGCTTCGCATGGTCAGGTTCTCCTCCTCTAATGTTCGTAATCGTTCTTGCAGCATAGTTATTTGGGCTGCAATTGGATCTGGTGTCTGCTCACTGCTTGAAGCCATGAGTGATAGTGCTTTCTGAATTGTAGATTGAAAGATCTTTGTTTGCTATGAATCACTCAGGCCCCACGGTGGGCGCCAAATTGTGGATACTGGATTTCGTCCGAGGTCCACAATCGAGAATTTGTAGGTTGGAGGCACTGGCGATCCTGCAAACAAAGGTAGAGTGAACGGGAGTAGACTTCCCACCGGTGTGGTGGGTGCCGGGGGCACTCCAACGCTCAAGTCAGTAGTATGAAATGAGCAGTGAATAAGTAAAGTGTAAAAAGCAAGGTTTATTATTATCTTAACCTTCTTTGGATGGCCGTGAGGGCGGAGGAAAGTGTTTAGGAAATGTGAAGCTCTCAGAGCTTGTGTCAGAGAGCAGAGGCTTGTATATGAGAAGTAATGCTTCAATCCCTTACCCTCTGAATTTCGCTTCTATTTATAGGTGGAGAAATATGATTTCTTTGGTTTAGCACATGGGAACGGGGTCCCAGTAACATGTTTAAAACGTAAACTTTCGGTGATCATGAATCTCTGCATGTGGAGGATACGTATCATGTTTGGGAAAAGAGTGAAATAGTTGGTAATGATTTGTGGTATGTCTATATTCTGTTTCTTGGCTTGGCTTTATGTGTTAATCTTTATCTGCAAGTGGAATAAGGTTTCTTTGGGCTTTACCCTGGGCTTTTTGTTATTCAGACTCTCAGCTTGACCTTTGTCTATGGGCCTTTATTCGGTATTGGGATCAAAGTGAATAGATGATTTTACCCTTGGGCCCAAATTTGGCCCGTACACCATGATTTGGTTTTCATAAAAAAAAAAAAAAAAAAGACAATTTTTTTACTTCAAAATTTCATAAATAAACGTGATAAAATTAGAATGAAAACTCTGAATTTATATAGTTGAAAGTGAAGTTACCTACCCTAAAATTATTATATTATCTGATCATCAAGTAAATTTCCAAACACATGACGAATTTTTTTTAAAGTATTTCAAACAACCTCATAAATTTTAAATAAAAAAAAATGAAAATATTTGTTTGTTGCTTGAACGCATTTTTGGGTGTGAAGAAAGTAAAGGATGGCTGCGATAGGAGGATGGCATTATGCTGTTGGTTTAGGAGGGTCCGAAGAGAAAATCTTGTTGGTGTACATTGTACCAAGTCATCCTGCATAATCAATCATCATTTACCATTTGTTGTTAAAAAGTCAAAAAACAACTAAAAAATAGGAAGAAAATTAAACATGTATTTTTTAATTGGTTGGTGGTATCACGTCATCCATACCACTGTTGCACCAAAGATTTACTCCTGAGCCTGAGCTGAAACGCTTGCAGTCAAAGGAAGTGCGTCACAGCAGCGTACACGCTATCTTTTTTTTTTTTTTTTTTTCTTTTTAACCAATAATTATTGTTATTACTGTATATGCATGCAAAAGAAAAGAAATATCTCAAATTATCCCACTTCAAAAAATTATTAACCATTTTCATATTTTTAAAAACAAAGCAAATAAATGTTGGTTTATTTACATTTTAACTTATAGTAAATTAATTATTGAGTATTGATAATTTTATAATATTATGTTTTACCATTAAATTTATTTAAAATAATATTTTATTTTAATCAAAATCATATTTAACCGTTACATTTTAATATTAAAGTCAATTAAAAATCAATTAACAAAAGAATAAATTAGAAATACACATAATCATCAAATATTTATGTAGTATGCAAATTAAGGGAGTTTTTCTTTTCTTCATTTTAAAATCTTATGAAGTAGAATCTAATTAATATTACCTTAAACGAGAAAATATCAAATATTAGGTATTCAAGCCGTATTTATTATTAAAATCTCATAAAATTTTAGCTTTTTATAAAAAGATGGAAACTAATTTATAAGACTGCAAAAAGAAAACTTGAGTAAAATGCTTTTACTTCAAATAAATAATTAAGACGGGGCTTCAAATATTATACAGTAACCAACAAAAGCCGAAAGAAAGCAAATGCTTTTAAGGATTGGTTGTAGACTTGTAGTGTAGTATTAAGTTTCCGTGTGAGAAATAGGAAAGGGGCCCACCGCACCCACCATGGGAACGAAGAAACTTTTGGGGTCCCCTTTTCATTCTTTAAAAAGCAGTTGCAGAGCCCGAGCTTCTTCCCAATCCAAAACCATTAACTTAAAAACTTAACACTGCCAAAGGCCAAAAAAAAAAAAAAAAAAATCTGTTTTGTCCCTTGTTAATTCCTCTATCTTTAAAACATCGACCTTTACCATTCTTCAAGAACTGGCCAGGCCAGGCCGGTTTCTTTCAAATAAATAAACAAATGGGAGAAGAATTAGTAAAGTGGAAAATGTTGTTGATGTTAGTGTTAATGTTGTTGGAAATTTGTTCTGTGAAAGCCTCTGTTTCTTATGATCATAAGGCTGTTATTATTAATGGGCAGAGAAAGATTCTTATTTCTGGCTCCATTCATTATCCCAGAAGCACTCCCCAGGTATTTGCCAATGTGGCTCCTGATTCTTTCTTTTTTATTCACTTTCTGTCAAATGGGTAGTTCTTGTTTTTTCATTTTCTTTTACTGCTTTCATTTGGAAGCTCCTTTTTTTTTTTTGGATTGCAGATGTGGCCTGACCTTATACAAAAAGCTAAAGATGGAGGTTTGGATGTTATTCAAACTTATGTATTTTGGAATGGACACGAGCCTACTCAAGGACATGTAATAATTATAATATGCAATTTCACTGCTTTTTTTATTTTTAGTTTTATTTTTATTTTTTTAAAAAAAAAACTCTGGGTTTAAAAATTCATTGGTGTTTACATCTTTAAATTCTTTGTTCAGTATTATTTTGAGGACAGATATGATCTTGTTCGGTTCATCAAGCTGGTTCAGCAAGCAGGCCTTTATGTTCATCTCCGGATTGGTCCGTATGTTTGTGCTGAATGGAATTATGGGTAATAAGCAATTGTAATACTCATTATCCATATGAGATTGCATTACATTGTTCTTATTCTTTTTCTCTGATTCTGCTTCTGTTTCAGGGGATTCCCGGTTTGGCTGAAATATGTTCCTGGTATTGAGTTTAGAACTGATAATGGACCTTTCAAGGTTGAATACTTGGTCTTCCTCTTTGTAATTGTATCCATTAAACCCTTAATTTAATTTCTATTACTTGACTAATTCTTTTTTAATTAAAATTAATTTTTATTAATCTGACTTGTAATTGACTGGCAATGAAGGCGGCAATGCAAAAATTCACTGAGCTGATAGTCAGCATGATGAAGGCAGAAAAATTGTTTCAAACACAGGGAGGTCCAATAATTCTGTCACAGGTTTGAAACTTATCCTTATTTAATATTTAATTATTGTTCTTGAATCATATTTTCTTCATACTTGGCCCATTGTTAAAGAAAAGTAAGTTTAGTTCAACTTTTTTTTTTTAATTGAATAATTGCAGATAGAGAATGAATTTGGACCTGTTGAATGGGACATTGGTGCTCCTGGTAAAGCTTATGCCAAATGGGCAGCTCAAATGGCTGTCGGTCTTAACACTGGTGTCCCGTGGGTTATGTGCAAACAAGACGACGCACCTGATCCAGTTGTAAGCATTTCTTTGCCATTTTTTTTTTCTTTTTTTCTAAGTCTTTTCTTTTGCTTTCCATTGTCGTTTCCTAATAGCATTTTGGTATGCCTTTCTTTATTGTGACCCCCTTTCCTGGTGGGGTTTTTAATAGTAAGTTGTCTATTTAGGTGGCCTTAATTTATAATGGCAGCGTATCTTTATCTTATATGCTTTTTGGGTATGCTTGCTCTTTTTCAGTTGAATTTCATGAGGTCCTATCACTCCTATATTTTTTCTTTTCTTCCAAATTTCTCTGGATTTTGGGCATGTAATAATATTAAATCATAAGCATGTCTTCTTGTGTCATCACTGTCACTAGAAACTGGATATGCGAATTCAGTTGAAAATTCTAACCCGACTCTTTGTAGTGATAAATAAATTCAAGAGATCAATTTAGCGGTTAATTTTGTGGGTGCTTGACTGTACTGTAAATTATGCAATAGCTAATTGCACATAGATTTCAGATATCTCTTTCCCTGACTAATATTTCACCTGACAGATTAACACCTGCAATGGTTTCTACTGTGAGGGCTTTGTTCCAAACCAGAATTATAAACCGAAAATGTGGACAGAAGCCTGGACTGGTTGGTAAGTACCATAAATAATGCCTGTATAGCTCAATTCTTTCTCTCTTTCTTTCATCTTTCCTTCGAACTTTTGTGAAAGCTACTTCCAGAGAGTAATATCCTTTCTGCCCTTTGCTTGTTTAACATCAAGGTTCACTGAGTTTGGTGGTGCTGTTCCTACTAGACCAGCAGAGGACTTGGCCTTTTCAGTTGCAAGATTCATTCAAAATGGTGGTTCATTCATCAATTATTATATGGTAAATTAATCTGCTTTTTTCTTTTCTAGTTAATTTTATTCAGTTGATTTGTGGTGACCCAAAATGAATGGAGTTTTAGTTTTATCACATATCCTCATTTTCATTTTTCTCTTCTGATTCAGTACCACGGAGGAACTAATTTTGGCCGGACATCTGGTGGTTTCGTTGCTACTAGCTATGATTATGATGCTCCTATAGATGAATATGGTAAGTATACATGATTAGCATCTAGACTTGGCTGTTCTGAAGGTATTTATCTGTGTGATTGAATTGGGATCTTCAGTTTTAACATCTGAGTTTTTCATCTTACACCAGGACTACTGAACGAACCAAAATGGGGACATTTAAGAGATTTGCATAAAGCTATCAAATTATGTGAACCAGCTTTAGTTTCTACAGATCCCACTGTGAAATCACTTGGGAAGAATCAAGAGGTAAGCTTTTTAGTGAAGTGGAAGGAAGCAATACATATGCATAGACATTTGAGTTGCCCGAGTATCTTATCATTTCATTATCGTCAGGCTCATGTATTCACTTCAAGATCTGGCAAATGTGCTGCATTCCTGGCAAACTATGACACTACATTCTCTGCAAAAGTGAGTTTTGCAAATGTGCAATATGATCTGCCACCTTGGTCCATCAGCATTCTCCCTGACTGCAAAACTGCAGTTTTCAACACTGCTAGGGTAAGGAGAAGACTCTTCAGTATCCTACAATCGATTCCTTCTTCATCGCCTTTAGAGGTTTAATGTAATATAGACTCAATAATCATTCATAAAATCTTGCTAGATATACAAGGAGTAAATTTGTTTGACCAAAGCAACTTTAGCTTTCTATATAGATTATCTGAGAAAATTTTAAAGCCTGACTTTTGACATCTGATTGAAAATTCTGAGCAGCTTGGTGCCCAAAGCTCTCAGAAGAAGATGGTACCTGTCAATAATGCATTCTCTTGGCAGTCATATATCGAAGAAACTGCCTCTTCTAGCGATGATAACACATTTACAAAAAATGGGTTATGGGAACAAGTATATCTTACTGCAGATGCTTCAGATTATTTGTGGTACATGACAGAGTGAGTAGTTTCTCCAATCCCCTGTACATTCTTTAGAATTTTAATTTCCAAAAATGTAAAGAAGTTTTCATAATATTGCTGTTACTTATTTTTCTCAGTAACTTTTATGTGTGATATTCCCACTCAGTGTAAATATAGACTCTAATGAAGGGTTTCTAAAGAATGGACAAGATCCTCTTCTCACCATTTGGTCAGCCGGCCATGCCCTACATGTTTTCATTAATGGTCAACTATCAGGTAAAATGAATACTATGACTGATCATATTATTTCTGGGTCGTAACGTGATTTGTCACCAACATATTTTTAATTTCTATCCTCATGCAGGAACTGTTTATGGTGGATTAGACAATCCCAAATTAACATTCAGTGAGAATGTGAAATTGAGAGTTGGTGTTAATAAGATTTCTCTCCTAAGTGTTTCTGTGGGCCTTCCGGTTAGTTTTCTCATGTTTTCTGTCTCTCTCTTTTCTTCAAGAAAATGTTATTGACATTGGAATTTGACATTCTAATCTTTCTGTTATCAAATTTGATCAATTTCAGAATGTTGGTACCCACTTCGAGAAATGGAATGCTGGGGTTCTAGGCCCAGTAACGTTGAAGGGTCTAAATGAGGGCACAAGAGACATTTCCAAGCAAACATGGACTTACAAGGTTTATTGTCTATAGTTCTAACATAATACCTCTGCTTGCCACCAAATAGAAAATTTAGGGATTTGGTAACTTATTTTACATCTCTATTTGATCTTAATTATCATCATTTGCATGTAAATAAGCTAGTGGTTAAAAACTTGGAAAAAGGTTGTACCTAGCTAGTGCACAAGCCTCCTACTTTAAGCAAGGTTTGGAGAAGGTCCTGACATACGTAGTCTTACCCTTATTTTTTCTCAAAGAGGCTATTTTCAGGGTTCAAAACTTGAAAAAGACCTTTGGTATTTTTTGTATGAACTTATATTTTCAATTCAATAAAATTCACAGATATAGGATAAAATACTGTTAATTAGAGAATTTTGTCCTTATTTTTGGTTGTATCTTGTTCGTGAAGATTTTGTTGAACCCAGTAAAAGTTTTTGAAAGACGCTGAATGCTGTGAAGACTAGTGCTAATTTAAGGCAGCATGCCTTGTCTATACTATGATTTGTTGGGATCCAAAACTTCTCTGCATACTATAGAAGTATTCACAATTCGTGGATACTCACAAATTTACTTTTATTAATAAAAGTAGTCACAGAATCAGGTTATGGGAATTATAGCTTTTAGATGTAACTAGAAATTGGACAAAGATAGTTGATTACCTCCCATGTAAGATTTTTAGTGATAACCTTTACAAGCTAGTTACTTATTACGCGTATTATACCAAGCAGATTGGTCTAAAAGGTGAAGCTTTAAGCCTTCATACTGTTAGCGGGAGCTCCTCTGTTGAATGGATACAAGGAGCATCACTGGCCCAAAAACAACCGATGACATGGTACAAGGTGAGAATAATCTCAATTTCTTAGTCAATAAATTTCAAGTATTTTCCTGGAATTGATCCATATTTAATATATGATATTTGTTGTCTGTAGACTTCTTTCAATGCTCCAGAAGGCAATGACCCATTAGCTTTGGACATGGGTGCCATGGGAAAGGGAATGGTTTGGATTAATGGTCAAAGTATTGGGCGCCACTGGCCTGGATATATAGGGCGTGGTAATTGTGGTGGTTGTAATTATGCTGGAACTTACAATGAGAAGAAATGCCGAACATATTGTGGAAAGCCCTCTCAAAGATGGTGAGAACGTTGGTTCCTCTTTTTTCTTGTTATCATTTTCTTGTCTGGTTTGAATATTGATAATGAAGAAGTTTCTCTTAGGTATCATGTTCCCCGCTCATGGCTGAAACCGACTGAAAACCTGATGGTTGTGTTTGAAGAATGGGGTGGTGACGCAACTGGAATTGGTTTGGTCAAGAGAACAACAGGAAGTGTATGTGCTGATATTTTTGACGGGCAACCTACATTGAGTAAACGGCAACCCAAAGCCCATTTATGGTGTCCTTCTGGACAGAAAATCTCAGAAATAAAGTTTGCCAGCTATGGAATGCCACAGGGGACATGTGGAAGCTTTCGAGAAGGAAGCTGTCATGCTCACAAGTCATATAATGCTCTTCAACGGGTACAGCAAGAACTCTCGCACTCTTAAAGTCTTTTCAATTTTTCATTTTATGGCATGTTCATTTGAAGATAGGAAACAGAAACTTGGCATGTTCATGTAAAGCTAGGAAACAGAAACTAACTCTGTTTAGAATAAAGAAGATCCAAATTCCATAGTGTAGTGTACTTGTGCAGAAGCTCCTTGATTAGATTGCTGTCCAAATTGCTAATCACAAACTTTTAGTTTAACTGATTTTCTGCCAGGTGGCTTTATTTGAATATTGATAAACTTTATTTATTTATTTTTCAGAATTGCATTGGAAAGCAGTCTTGTTCAGTAAGTGTGGCTTCTGAAGTTTTTGGAGGAGATCCATGTCCAAATAGCACGAAGAAGCTTTCAGTTGAGGCTGTCTGCAGCTGAATTTCAGATGTTCAAGGTCTACCAGATAAAGGAAATCTCAGATTGATTCGTCTTCGGTACATAAACAGCTACGACAACTCTGATATTTTTCATTCTTCGATAATTCAAGCTTACGCATCCCTCATTTACTCCAACAAACGGGAAAAACCCCCAAGTGTCCATCCCATACCCATAATCTGGCCAAAGCCAAAGTATAGATTGTGAAGTTGCTGCAAAGATGCTCTTTATAATGTACATAGTCATAGATAGGCAATATATTTGTCAATAACCATACTTAAGGTCATTCATTCAAGATGGAAAAAGCATTAGTTCCTTTTAATCATTCTTGTAAGCCTATATCTTGCTGGGTTTCAATCTTCGTTTGCAAGTTTACAGTGAATTTTTTTTTTTTTTATTTCCTTGTCATTTAAGAAAAAGATGGTAAGTAATAAATAGCAGCTTTTGAATTGCATCTTCAAGTGTTACTACTACTACTAACGGACTTGGATTTTGTGTTTAGTTGTGGAAAAAATTATTATTATTATTTATTGGATAAGAATTTATAAGTAATTAAATATTACCCGTCTAGTGTCATAAATACGTATGATAGTAGATTATAAAAAATTTAAGGAATTATTAAAAAAGTCTATTTTGTGATCATTAATTTCAATAAAGGACATGCTCCTAAATTATTTACTATCAAGTCCTAATTTTTTGAATTTTAGTTTTATTTAGTCCTTATTTTAAAGAAAGTGATTACACTTTTCTTAGAGATAGTGAAAGGAAGCGTAATTGTACTTTCTTTTTAAATATTATTCACCGTTTTACATGAACAATGAAAACGTTCAATGTTTACATGAATAGACGTAAACAATGATTTTTTTTAGGTAAAAGATGGATAATCCTAAATATATTTTTAATCAATTATGCAATTGAGGGCATTCACAAGCACTGTAAATAATAATAATTAAATAATTAAAACTTACAAAATTTTACTTCCAAAATAAAATTTGGGTATGCAAAATGTGAATGAGACTATATGGCTGAAAGAGACAATAACACATAAGAATTTGAGAATTGCTTGCTAATACTACTGTCACAGACAATGAATTCCTTGGCACTTTTATTTATATCCAAAAATATTTTATTAGTGATTTCATAATAGATTGAAATTATGAGATTATATCCATATGAGATCATCGCTCTGCATTAAATTATACAATAAAAAGATTGAGATTTTAACAGGATGGGACGAGAAAATTTTAGCAGAATGATTTTATTTATCTGGCTATTCGAATTCGAATCTTGGGAGAGTTAAAATGACTAAGATGAGTGTGATTTAGGTAAAATTGGTTGGCGATTTTACAATTTTATCGGTACTCACAACGGAAAGCAGAAAATCAAATTTTCCCGATTTCATTATTTTTTCTTGATTATTAAAAAAAAAACTAATTTATTTTAATCCTCCAAAACGTTAATATATATATATATATGAGCAAAGTTTTTCATTTTGATCCTAATTTGTCAAATATATAATTAGGTGTTTCCAAAACACTACCGAAATGATTTGTACATCAAGTATACACTAATTTACATCCAAGACATGAAAAGCCCCAATTTTGAAATTAGGCATAAACCCTAATTTTTCCAATTAATCAAATTAAGTGAATTTAAACAAAATTAATTCAAATCCATGTTCAAATCCAAAACTTTCCAACACCAATCAAGTCTCACCATATTCAAATAACTCAAGAACAATTTTATGTCATCATTAAGGGATATAATAACTCTAGAATGACAACTAGTTATCAAATTTCTTGGCGTAGTAAGAAACAAACATTGATTACCCGTTCTAGTACTGAGGTTGAATATCGAGCTCTTGTTGCGACAATTGTCGAACTTCTATGACTACGTTGACTCCTCGAAGATATGAGAGTGCCTCAACCACCCTTTACTATTGTTTACTATGACAATCAAAACGCTATTCAAATAGCGCATAATGATGTATTCCATGAACGTACCAAACACATTGAGATTGATTGTCATTTCATTCGTCAACATATTGCTCGCGGTACTATTCGATTTGTGTATTTACGCTTCGATGATCAAATAGCTAATATATTCACCAAGTCTTTTCTTCATGCCCGTTAAACAACTCTCGTTTCCAAACTCAATTTAGTTTCCTCACTACCATCTTGAGTTTGAGGGAGGATGTCAAAGATATTTAATGTTAGTTGTTATTGATATATAATTAATATTGATAGATATGATATTAATATTAGTTGTTATGTAATTACTATTGATTCTTTTGTAATGCTTATATAAAGACAATTTATAATTCATATTGAAATCAAGAAAACTAATATATTTTTATATCTCCCCTATTTCAGTTTATAACAGGATTGCTTTATTTTGGTTATATATTATCATTTATTCTGCAATTCTGATGAATCATGGTCATATCTTATAGACGAGTTTATTCAAACGTAATTTCAAAAGAGGATCAAGATTTTTCTGTTAGTAGAGAGAAAAAACAAACAAAAAAAAAAAATCTACAAGTTTGCAGGAAGGAGGTGCATTGTGTTAATTTGATACACACAACAATTTGGTATAATGCCACAATTACATCAAAATTATCAACTTATGGAGACAAATGAAGTAAACCAGCATAGCATGCCTGCTGGAGTAAATAACTTCCGTCGCCGTCAAAGCATCTTTATGAATTAACGGGCTTCCCATTTAACTTGGGAAAAGGATCCTGCTTGCTCAAGACCACAACTTTACTCTTGTGAGCGAAGTACCCCTTCACAAGATTCTTGTATATTGACATGGCTACTATACATTCCACCTACTCATCCCAAGACAAATCTAATTACATAACTCGCAATGCAAAACTAACAGAGAGAATAACAGTCCAACAAAGTCAAGAAATCGAAAAAGTGACACGAGAGGATACAATTACCTCATCAACATCCATGTCCATCTCAAGCCATTTCAATGCCTTGACGATTACATCCAACTTCATCTGGTGACCTTTGCTTGCGTCCTTTTGTTTTTGGATCATGTAACTACACATGTATGTGATAAAATATAACTAAATCTTCCAAGTACAGTTAAAATATCAATATAACCATGAGATGTGGAATTTACATTTTCTTGAACAATCTTTGATAAACTTGGAGCTCAAGCTTCTCTAGCACAAGATATACACCCGATCTTAAGAACCTTTCGAGAAAACAAAATTCATTATTCCAGTTGCACCATGGAGAAGGTAATTCTAACTTCACCTTTCAACAATCAAAGTTTATGGTCAGTGGTAGTACAAACTACCAAAACAAAAAAACATACTGGTCTTCATGCTCTTGGAGAGCACGTCGAAGAAGTCGAAGATCACCCCTTCTTAGAGCTTGCACGATGTTACAGTACTGTGAAAGAACCACTGTATATTAGATAAGGGTGCCATAATAGGAAGGTAGCTCACTCCCAATATATTTTTTGCTATTACTTTGATTTCCATTCATTTTCTCAAGCTCAAATGCCAGTCAGTGTTAAAAAAACATGGCACCATATCCGGTCTGTTTACACCCTTTTCAACACTAAAAACCGACGTGCGCTGCCAATTTTGAAACTAACGACACCATTTTCTGACTTCTCTTTACATTTTAAATATAATTTCTTCTTAATTTTACAAACTCAACTCTCTAACTCCTAAATTTCAAACCTCAGATTTTCAAGTGATAAACCCTAATTTCTTCAATTCTTGTTGGTTTCTCATTAAATTGACCATCTAGAAATCTTCTCTATCACTCGAACAACATTTTCCTGGGATCAATTTGTCCAAAACCACCAAACCCGAACATCCCCAAATTGACCTACAACTCTAATTTCAAATTCTCTGTAGGCCGAGGACTTACCTAGGCCCGCGGCACGCCTAGGCATAGGTGCAAATTATTTATCACTTAAACTGATGCCAATACAAGATTCAACATGGATTATGTCTATGACACAAATATCTCAATCTATTTCCCAACCCCAACCCCAAAAGAGGAAATAAACAATTCATTAAGGAGGCCTTACCTCAACAAGGTTATACTTTTCCAACAGCCAGTGTTTAGGTAAGATGCCTATTGAAAGCTTCACAGGTATCAAATATTTTAATATCATCCTATCCACAGTGGAAACATGTGAGAAACACAGCAGAGCTAAGAGATAATTGTAGAAGCAAGATGCTTCGAACATACCAATATTCAAGGGGGGGAAATGTCACAGAAATAAGTTTTATGTGCATAGTATAATATTTATGCTCAAAAAGATTGTAAAAAGAGTGACCATATAATTTGAATACTTCTCAAACATGTCAAATAAAAAAAAATTCACAAAATCAAGAAGCCAAAGATTGTTTTATCAGGGAAGAATTGAATCCAAACAACAGACCAATTCAGGAATGCAGAATGCCATTTTCAAATTTGAAAGCTAAACTAGAAGTAAGAACATTACTTCAACCCAAATAGAGAGATACAATGGACATGAATACAAGCGAATATAAACATGAACAGAATAGTATCCAATACAGACAATGAATAAATAGATAACACTGAATAAGCCTATAATTGTAGAAAAATAAGCATATAAAGTCTTTCTATCATGTGGATGCAAAACATACGCAATAAGCACACCTGAAACATACCTTATATTAGCTTCACTCCGAGGGTTGCAATGCATTAAAGCATACGATAATTTTTGATCGGCCTGAAAGGTCATAAAAGTAGATTAGATAAATAACAAACCAATTAAGAAAATCAATCAACCACTAACTTCAGCATTTTTTAAAGGGGAAAAATAAACTCCTGTTGGAATTCTTGTAAAGTTCATATACTGAAACCAGTGCGACCATAAACCTTTACTGAAATCAGTGAGGCCATAAATCCATATTGAAACATATTATTTGCTCATAGAATGATGACAACATGAAATCAAGTTATGCAATTCGAAGCTTGAATACTGCACTGAAATGCTCATCCAGTATGTCAAGGCTCAAACTGGATACCCAAACCCAGAGCTTTTTCTTTTATAGGAAACAAAGATTATATTGAAAAAGAAAAGGTGAAAAGATTACAAAAGCGGACCAATGGTCCACTAAATAACAACTTCCTTACAGAGAAGAACTCCAAAAACTAAACAAAACTTAGAATAACCCAATACATAGGTAGAAAAAAGCCAAACCATCAAAGTTAACCCAAAACTGCATCCCAATCAAGCTGAATGAAAAAGAAAGAATAATATTGGAATTCCTTGGAAACTGAAGCCCAAATAGAAGAAAAGAAACGAATCTTGTCTCATAAGCCATTTGTATTTCCTCTTTCTCCCCCACAAAAATGCGGCTATTTCTTTTATGCCAAATAACCCACAAGAGAGCTAAAACTGCACATTTCCATAAAGTTAGGACCTTCCTTCCTTTTCTAAAAGCAAAAATGTTCTCCATCAACAATGCCTTACAAGAGGCTGGGACCATCCAAAGAATATTAGCTGCACCACATACACGAGCCAATAAAGAGGAAGCAACTTCACAATGAAGAAAAATATGGTTGCTGGTTTCTTCATTCTTTCTACACATCACACACCAAGAAAAGGAAAGACACGTCTTTGGATTTCGCCTTTGAATCATCTCTCTAGTGTTAATAGTTCCAAGAGCTATTGTCCAAGTAAAGATTTGGACTTTATGAGGGACTTTAGCTTTCCAAACCATTCCAAACTGATTGAAATCACTGTTGGAATTGTTTTCTACCAACCAAGAAAGATAAGACTTGCAAGAAGATTTGTTAGAAAAATCCAACTTCCATATTCTCTCATCATCTTTACTCTCATCAAAAGAAAAAGAATTCATCAAAGCTATAAGGGCTGAGTACTCTTGAATCTCTAAGTCATTCAAATTTCTCCTCAAATTAAACATCCAACTCCATTCTAAGGAAGTGTGATCCTTGACCATTGTAGATTTGATAAACACATTCTTAGAGAGACATAATCTATAAAGACGAGGAAATTGTTTACACAAAGAGAGATCTCTAGTCCAAATATCTTCCCAAAACCGAATTTTCTCACCATTTCCCACTACCCGCCTAATATGGTTGGAGAAATAAAGGTATTCTTATGAGATGGCTTTCCAAATACTCCTACTAGATCTAGAATGAACCAAAAGAGTCGTACCCATTGGAATGCACACCATATTTGCTTCTAATTACCTTATACCAAAGAGATTCTTTTTCTAGTGGAAACCTCCATAACCACTTAGCTAGTAAAGCCCTATTTTTCTTCTCCAAGTTTCCAATTCCTAACCCGCCATGTTCTTTCGGCTTTGACACTTTATCCCATCTAAGAAGATGAACTTTGTTGCCTTCTCCATAACAATCCCATAAAAAGTCCCTCATCAGCTTCTCTAGTCTCTTAGCCACCATGCTAGGGATCTTAAAAAGAGATAAAAAAAAATAAAGAGGTAAGGAGGACAACACAGATTGAATCAGAGTAAGTCTATCCCCTTTAGAAAGAAAATCTCTCGTCCATCCTCCAAGCTTTTTCTCAAATTTTTAAAATTAGTGGCAAAGGCTTGAATCTTGTCCTCCGAAGAATTAATTCCCAAAATAGTACTCTTTAATAAATTAACTTTCAACCCTGACAAAATAGTGAAGATCTCCAAAAATTTTATTAAATTGTCAATTTTATGCTCATCACCAGAAACAAAGAAAAGAGTGTCGTCGGAAAATTGAAGATTAGCCTAACTTCTTTTGCTTTGTCTACTAACCTACTCAAACCATCGACTACCAAAGTGAAAAGGAAAGGCGATAGAGGGTCTCCTTGCCTTAAACCTCTAGAAGCTCCAAAACGACCCCTTGCCCTACCGTTGATGAGAATTGAGAAATTCGACTAATTAACCCAGAGCTTAGACTTTAGATTCTAATCTGATAAAGCAAGTTAAATATCAATTACTGAAGAGGAACTTAAATTACTTACAGCGGGAAAATTTTCATTGAAAACTTCCAATCGACCAGTATAATACATGTAAGTCACCTGCAGTAGCATATAGTGCAGTAAAATACTTATATTCTGTAATAAATTTCTGAAAAGGGGGAAAAATCGTCAACAAGTTCAATCTTACCTTATCTCTTTTAGGGAATTCCTCAAAATCAAAAATACGAGCAGTTTCTATACTCCTTATAACACTCCGGCAAAGATGAACTGTACCAAGCTACAGAGTAACATATGTCATGCAACATAAGCTAGCTTCAATGGCTAATTTCCTTAAATAAATTATAGATCGGAAAACAAAGCAAAGTTGTACCTTGAAGTAGATTTTGAACAACTGGCACGTCACATACAATGCTCCAACACGTTTTGAGCCTTTGCCCTATAATTTAAGGTAGTATATAAACTTTGTCAACAACAACATTTGGTTGCCAAAACAACTATATCTAAAGAGCTTAAGAATGTGCCGGACAAGGAGAGAGAAGAGAAATTTGGAAAAATGATAAGAATGGATATAGAAAAACATACAGCAAGAACACCAAAGACTTTCATGAGAAAAGAGCCAGCTGCCTTTAATTTCTCAGGGGATTTTCCATTAGAAGCCAACTCTCTATCAGCCTACAATTATTAAATACAACTCAGTCATTAAATTAAATATCTCCCCACATTATTGACCCAAAAAAAAAAAAAAGGTCATACCTTCTCAGCAAGGACCCTAATTTCATAAGCAATGACGCACAATGCTTCCAGTGCCCAAGCCGATTCCCAATTCCGAAACTCCTGAACAAAAGCACTGTAATACTCATAATTAACAAATAATTGACACGTGATTGAAATTGCATCTAACTCTAATTAGGGGGGAAAGAGGCAGCATACTTGGCGGCTTTTTCAAAGGCGTGATAGGCATCGACCAAGTTTCCGGTACGGTAATTCTGAAGAGAGCGAAAAAGAGGTACTGTGACTTCTGCAGAGGTAGAGTAGTCATCGGATTGTTTGATCAGCCTATTAACGTCTTGAAAGACGTTGAGCGAGTCTGCGACGGAGAGCAGTGACGGTGAGTTGGACGACAAAGAGAAGAGTTGCTTCAGGGAAGCTACGTCTTGGGACGATACGGCGTCGGAGAAGCGGTTTAGGTAATCTGTTATCCTTCTGTGAGCTTCTCCCATGCTTATGTACGCCATTGAACTCAGTTACTTGGAAAGTTGTTTTGTTGTTCTCTTGTAATAAAAACCAAAATCAATTGGGATCGACTCTTCTCAGATACATATAGCTAGATAGATGATTTAAATAAAAGTCCAGCTAGACCCCTAAGGTTTCAAAAATGCAACTCAAACCCTATTTTATTGTTCTTTTTTACACCCACCAAGGCACCAACCTAGACCCGGCCGGCAGTTCGGTTCCGGTTCGGAACCGAACCGAACCGAACCGGCTGATTTCCGGTTCCACACTTAAGTGGAACCGGAACACCGAACCGAACCGGAACCGAACGGTTCGGTTCCAGTTCGGTTCAGAGAATTTTTTTTTTTTTTGAAAATTAATTAAAATAAATGAGATTAATTTTATAAATAAAAAAAAATTATTACATTGAAAAGCTTGAGCTTAAATTTTTAAAAATTTAAGTTGCCTACGTATCCTCTAAGGGTGAGATGAATCAAAGCTCGCGTAGTTCCATTACAAGTTTTAGACATATCCCATTTGTAAATTATAATTTTTTTGATACCAAAAATGCCCCTAAATATAACCGTTTTATTACCGTTATTATGGGTACATTAGTAATTTATATTTTATATAATAAAAATAATATTTTTTTAAATTTTTTTTTTATTTGGGCAGGGAGCCGTCGGTTCCAACCGGAACCGTTCGGTTCCGGTTGGAACCGTCCGAACCGGTGGAAACGTACACCGTACGGTTCCACCGGTCCCCTTCCGGTTCGGTTCCAGAACCGGAACCGGTTGGTTCGGTTCCGGTTCCGAACCGGAACCGTGGCCGGGTCTACACCAACCACGGGCCACGGCCATGATACAAAAATGTTTTAAAGTGTATTCATTTTCAGCGAAAATTATAAATAAAATTATTATTCTATCTATCTTTGATTTAAGGAAATTGATACACCTTCTAAATTTAGAGTGGAAAATTAATCCATTTTAAAAGTTTTCGGATTTTTATAAACTTTCACTAAATTTGAAGGTTGTGCAACACCTTAATTTATTGTTGTCAATCCCCTATTTGATGAGGTTCTGTTTAGTATTGTGGTTTGATCTGTGATAAAATAATAAACTTTTATTTTGGTCAAAATTTAATTTTCAAGTGTTTGGTTAATAATAAAAAATTACGATGATCAATCGTAATTTCTTTTAAAACCTGAGTTTTGTAAAAACTAATATTTTTAATTTTTACTCACCATCAAAATATTAAAAAAAAAATCAATTGTAATTATTTTATTAACAAAAAATAAAATTATAAATCACCATTTATAAACCACCTTTTATTCATTTCACTTTTCTAATCACAATATCAAATAGAGCTGAAATCAACATTCAAAATATATACTATAACTTAAAAGATCCACTTAAAATTTAAGTACTTCAAATATTAGAGAACCACCCATTATGACACGAGCCAGTCTGGGCCACCTATTCATCATGGTGGCAAGTGAAATTTTGAATCGACCGCGGGTATTTCTAATCTTTATCTTTGATCCAGGTTTGGATTCGAAGACGAATCCTTTCGAGTAGTATAAGAATCACTCAACTTAGAGATACATTCCCGACTGCAACAACGACATAATTTGAGCATTTTGATGAATCAAGCCGAATCAAGTCCAACACCAAAATACTGTACAAATCTACTGTAAATAATCATTGACCTTACAAATTTAATGAGTGTTGACCTAAATGGCGGCGTGCATGTAAATTTTAATAATAACAAAAAATATATAAATATATATAAAGGATATTTTCGGTATAATGATTTATTTTTTTATAAGTCCTAGATATATCTTTCCGAGCGAAGATAAATTGAAGATATTAAGGAAATGTATTTCGAAACATCAAAAATTCAAGATTTTGTGAAAACTAGCATATATGTAAATATATTTTCATAGTTTTGTAATCATTTTGATTATATTATGCCTTTTTAAGTATTTAAAACCCGATTAAAACTGGACATATGCATATCTTGTTGATAATATGCACTAGATTCATTAGATTACGACATTGTATAAAATAAAGTAGCAATTATTTATCATAAGAGCATTTTTCCTTATCTTAGTTTAGATAACTTACATAATAAAGTCATTAAAGTGATTATTTAGGAAAAAAAACGGAGCTTTCGTTTATGATTAGTCGTGGGATTATCAATAACAATGGCAATGATCATCCTGATAGATTATAATGATGTTATTACCTCCCACTTGTGGGATAACTGATCTCGTAAACTACTAGCATAGTTTGATGCTTGATGTAACACACAAGTGCTTGTGTCAATTAACAAGTGCACCTCAATGAGTCTCCATGTGAAGATGTATTATCTCATGTGTCTGGATAATTAATCGTAAGACTTGATGTCTTTACTTATATTATGTGAGAATTATATAACTTTGACTCAGACTGGAGTCGTCCTTTAAGGACTACCAATAAGGGAATGATTAGGTTATATGATAAACATGTGAAATTATGGAAAACACGATAGAGTTTCACCAAACTCAAGATAAACATTTGTTAAGTGAGTTTAATATTCCATTTCATAGTTGGCATAAGAGACGGTGCAAATCGATGGCCACGGTGGAGAATTTCGATTGGAAAAATTTCTCACATTATATATCATCAGGATTATGATCAACACTAAACCAATTATCGGTAGAGTAGACATATTCAATACTCTAAGTCATTGGTAGAATACTGGTTTGGGCGAATGATCATATCATATGGAAATTCTTTATAGGA